>JANIIA010000009.1:61764025-61793971 GCA_027478495.1 Erythroxylum alaternifolium | reverse complement strand
GGGTAATAATGCCACATACCATAGTATTAAAATTAATTTTAGGTGATTAATTCAAACATAAATACTTCAACTTCAATGATTCAAACTTAGTAGTAACACAACAAATTCATAGGCTTAATAGATATGACAGTTCTTCACATAATAAACCCCTAAAACTGTATATAGGCTAGAAACCTGTGATGCAGCTCCTTTGAGGCTTATCGATGAAAAATTTCACGAGCCTAAGAGTCACAGTGAGAACTTGCTTTCTTGATTTACAGGTGTAAACAATGTCACATACCATAGTATTAAAACCAATTATAGGTGATTAATTCAATTGATTAATACTTAGGGGATGTGAAAAGTAAATGTTAAATGTTCTATAAACTTAAGGGACATGAAAGATACTAACTATGAAATCACTTTTTTAAATTAACAGTTTTGTAGAAATAAATAATGTTAATAGATTTTGGATATATAGAAGATTAACACCTGATGGTTTCATTAATCCTGAGTTTTTTGAGGGAGTTGAAGTTTTTATTCATTATGCATGTTCTCAAACTGCATATATGGATGGCCCAAAGATCAAATGTCCATGTAAAAAGTGCAAACGTATTCATTTCCCTCCTATTGATGAAGTGAGTGGCAATTTGCTAAGAAAAGGGTTTGTTCCAAATTATTTTGAGTGGACATGACATAGCGAGCCATTGATTTGTAGCACCTAAAGGGGTAATGAAGTAAACTTGTTAGTAAATGTGGATGAGTTTGAAGGAGGATTGCCCATTATGAGTTTGCAGCTAAAAGTCGAAATGTTATGTTGGGGTTGTCGACAAATGGATTCTAATCTTTTGGTCAATTCGACCAACAATATTCATCATGGCCAATCATAATTACTCATTATAATCTGCCTCCATGAATATGTATGAATGAGGCATATATGTTCTTGACAGTGATTATGCTAGGGGCAACAAATCTAAATCATAAAATTGATGTATTCTTACAATCAATGGTATTGGAACTACAACATCTTTGAGAATATAGTGTGAAAACATATGATGTATCTCTGAGACAAAATTTTATTTTGAGAGCAGCTTTGATGTGAACTATTAGTAATTTTCTAGCATATGTTATGTTGTCTACATGGAGCACAGTAGGAAAATTGGCTTGTATTGTGGCAATGATTCTGATGCATTTTATCTTCCAAACAGGGGTAAAACATGTTAGTTTAACAACTACAGGAAATTTCTTCCTCCAGATTATCCATTTAGACGTAATAAACAAAAGTTTATTAAGAATAGGATGGTACAAACACCTTCTCTCCCTCACAAAGCTGGTGAAGAGATATTAGAGGAGATTGATAAATTATGGTTGCTAAAAGTTACAGAACTTGAAGTTGATAAAGTTAATACAAGCATTAATAAAAACTTTGGTTAGAGAAAACGAAGCATCTTTTAGGATTTTCCATACTGGAAAACTAATTTGATACGTCATAATCCAGATGTGATGCATATTAAAATTTCTTTTTTACAATTTGTTCAATACTATAATGAACATTAAAGGGGGGACAAAAGATAATGCAAAATCACGAGCTGATTTGAAACTTTTTTGTAGAAGGAATGAGTTAGATAAAGATCTTCATACCGGTAAATATCCGAAAGTATGTTACACTTTGGACAAAAAACAAAAGGAACTTTTGTGTGAGTGGTTTAAAAGTCTAAAGTTTTCTGATAGTTATGTTTCAAACTTACTAAGATGTGTAGACATGAGGAAGCACAAATTATTTGGGATGAAAAATCATGATTGTCATGCGTTTATGCAAAGACTAATTCCAATTGCGTTTTGAGAGTTGCTACCAAATAAGGTTTGGGAAGTTATAATATAATTAATTTTGCTTATCAAAAGCCTAACATCATCTAAAATAAAGTTGATTGAAATAAAAAAAACTAGAAAGGAAAATTTCAGTAATTTTTTACAAATTAAAAGGGATTTTTTCTTCCAAGTTTCTTTGACTGTATGGAGCATTTACTTATGCATTTAGCACACAAGGCTAAACTTTACTATTCCAGTTCAATATCAATGGATGTATCCGTTTGAGAGGTAATTATAGTAAATATTTAAATTAAAGTAATAATATGTTTTAATAACATAATTGTAATAACCCTATTCGTTAATGTAAGTATTTACATCACTTGAAAAAAAATGTCAAAAATAAAGCTAAAGTTGAAGGTTCGACATGTAATGCTTATTTAACGGACGAAGTAAGTACACTTTGTTCACATTATTTTGAGCTGCATGTGTATACAATCATCGTAATGACGATAGGGAGGAATGGGTGATGTTGATAGTAACTTATCCATTTTTACATATCCTGAACGAACATATGGATGTTTAACAAGAAAAATGTTAATAGAGGAAGAAAAAGAGGTTGCCCAGGGTTAAATTTTGTTGAACTGTTAAGAGGTTCAACTTTTTATGCAGTAAGTTGAAGTTGATTTTGAAATTAATTATTTGGGTTTTGAAAGTTAGTGTTATTTACAACTAAACTACATAATAATATTTTTAGATTATACAAGAAATGGTTACGTGAGCTAATACCCGAGAAAATACAGGATGACATTATTAAAGAAGTTGGAAGACATCATCCTCGATGGTTCTATAAATATGTAAGTTTTCACTTACAATTATTGAAATGATTGAATTATAAGATTAAAGTGTTCAAAGGACATTATACTATTTAATTTGATAATTTCTTTTGTGTAGGCCTTAGAAAATCCAATAGAGAGCAAGTTCATGTGTGATCTTGCGAAAGGACCTTTGCGAACTATTAAATTATATTCGGTGTATTTCGGTAATGGATAAAAATATCATACATAATATCATGGTCATAGGATGGCAATCGTAAATAGTTGGGTTTGCATACAGGGAGAATTGATAGATTACTATAGTAAAATTATTGAGATACATGAAATTGAGTACCCTACATTGCCAATAAAGTGGAGTGTGATATTTAAGTGTGACTGATTTAATCCAACTCCTGATATTGGTACAAAAGTGCATAGCTAATACAATCTTGTTGAAATCAACCAGCGAAGAAGATTTAGATAATTTGAACATTTCGTATTGACGATGCAAGCGATCCAGGTGTATTATGTCTGTTTTCCTAGCTTACAACAAGATAAGTCAGATTGGTTGGTCATTTGCAAATTTAAACTTAGAGGTGATTTTGAATCACATGGAAAAGGAGAATAGATAATTGAAAGCGAAACATTTCAAGAAGATGTTTATGAAATAAATGAATCTGTTACATATGACGAGAATGAACCTTTGAATGATCCAAATAATGAACATGTTGAAATTTCATCTGGAGAGGATGAGGAGGGCAAGAGATCTGAAGAGGAACCTGAGTTTGATTCTAATTCTTCAAAATAAGAAGATGATGATAATTTTGATTTACAATTAAGTACTGATAACGATTAATTTGTATTTGTAATAGAATGTTATATTCAATAAATCAATTATTGAATCAACAATATATTGAATTGAAATTGTTATATTTCTGAAATATTCAATAAATATGAATTTCAAGTTAAAATATGCCACCAAAGAAAAAATAGGATATGATGCGACCAAAGTTCAGACCACAGTTTGGAGCTAGTTACTTTCTAGGTGAATCATCACGTTCTGCAACTGCAACAGAATCAGATGTTGTACCTCCAACTACTACACGTACAGAGGAGGCATCACCTTCCGTACCTACTGCTACACCATCCAACAGCTTTACATCATCTACCACCCCTATACTAACAGAGATATTAAGGGTAAACGTTGTAGATGAAGGAGACAACCTCCAACCTGGAGCTGAGGAAGTTGATGGAAGAACATACATCACAATTGTCAATAATCTGTAAGTGAAAATACATAAAACACCATATGTTTATAATTAAGTTATAGGTTTAAATTTAAAAATGATATAAAATTGTTTTTATATTAGATTGATTCCATCTGGACCGTGCTCAAGAAACATGACATCTAAGTTCAAGGGGAAAATTGATTTTGAGGGTTATATATGGAAGAATATCTTTCAGGCAATAAAGGATTTTTATTATCAGGATTTTGAGGTATAAAAAATATACTTTTTTGTAATTAATTAGATAAATATTATAGGTTTTAAGTACTTATCGTATGTTTTTCTTTTTTCAGAAAGAATTTTTTGAGATTCTAAATTTGACGTGATTATTTATAAAGTATGAGAGAGACGAGCTCGTACACGTTGTAAAGACTTTGTTGGTGCGATACACAAAACTGTTGTACTACCTCCTTGTATTTCTGAATAAATATGGAGTCGTTGGCAGTAGTATTGGACATCACCCGAGACAATGTCTATTTCAGAGCGTAATTCTACCAACAGACGTGGAGGACCGGAGGGAGAGAGTCTTCCCGTATATACTAGAGATCAATTACCCACTACGAGTATACAGAGAGACTTATAAGTATCTACACTTTACAGTTATATTCTGATTTTTTTTATTTTGATGTATTTCAATTTAATATGATGTGTGAATGTTAGAATCAAAATATGTGTATTATAGAGAATGATAATGTTATAAATGTCTGATGCCATATATAACTGTATTGTTGAGTTACTTTCTTTGTTCAACAAAGGATAAATATCATACAAATAGAGGAAATTTTGCTGAAATTTTTATAAATTATAACTCACTTATAACATTTTATTCTGATTCAGGAAAAGTCTATGGGCAAGAAACCTACACCCTGTTAGCTCTTTTTGCACACTCACACTAAGAAGCATGACAGTGTGACCTTCGCCAATATTAGATGTAGAGAACTAAATGTATGTAAAATTTATGCTTTAATATTAATGCTTAATAATTATCACTTATTAACATAAACATTGCCTTTTGATAGGACCAAATACAAAAAAGTATTCAATGACAGCCTTAGCAGTCTGAAGATGTTGATGAGAGTCAAACATATCTTCATGCAGTGGGTAGTAGGGACCGTCGTGGAAGGATCTTCAGCTTAGGTTCATTTGCGAACACATGCGGCTTAGGTTGATTTGAGAACACATGTTCTTTGTAATCATCCACATTTAGTATAGCAACATCTAGTAGGCGGTTCGCATCCAATGAAGTCCATGAGCTTCAGAGCACAGTACAGGTACTACCAACTCAATTGCAATAGTCGTTGGAATACATAGCCCAACTGCGTAATTAGATGGATAAGTTGAAGGGGAAGGGCAGCACCTCATCGCAACATTCAGAGCATCCGCATTCATCAATTGAATAACATAGTTGTAGTTATTTTGTATGAATTAAATACTTATTATTGTAGATAATAATTTTTTATTATCAATTAAGATAATTTTTACTTTATATCATCAATCAACTTTCTGTTTTAATAAATTAAATGTAGAAACAAATCAAAATATTATCAACAGATAACTGATAACTATATAAATTATACATCAATAATAAGATTATCAAATAAAATTAAATGCAAGGAAAATATTAAAAAACAATATCAGTAAATTTACCGACCAAAAAGAATATGTCGGTAAAATACAGTGAATTTACCAATGAATCACCAAAATCTGTCAGTAAAGTTAGTCGTGAATTTATCGACGAAAATGGAAATCCGTAGGTAAGTTTACCGATATAAATGACTTGTACGTTGCTAAATTTACCAACTAAAAATTTTTTTCCATCACTAAATTTACCGACAACACAGAAATTACGATCACTAAATATAGCGACATAATAGAAACTATCAGTCGGTAAATTAGCGACAGAAAATTTGTACTCCATCACCAATTGTTACCTACGTCCGTTTCTCCAACGACTTATTTCGTCGATAAATTCCGTCGCTAACTTAGCTTACTGATGGAAAATCTTCACATTCCATTGGTAAATTCCGTCACTAAATCCCAATTTTCTTGTAGTATATTGCACAATGATTCTCATAACTTTTAGAAGTCAGGGCCTTTTTTTTTACTTACACTAATACATAAACTTGATGTAAACAAAGAATTAGAAACAAAGATGAATACATATTTATTGTCAATCTCAAACAAAGTTTGTTATATTGAGAAATAATGTTTTCTTTTAGGCCCAATTCTATTGGGAGGTTTAACCATAGTCCCCTTATTCTACAAATCGCCATTAAAGAAGCTTAGAATTCTAGTAATTCCTAACAATATGCCTAAAAGAATTGAAAAGAAAAAAGAAAAAAACTAATAAATAATTTGTGGCTAATATTCCAATATTTGTGTATTCAACTTATAAATATAATTAGTTTTTAAAAAAATAACACACAATTCATGTACCTAATTACAACACCAAGAAGGCAAAATTAGAAACTTATACTTGGGATTAGGAATGATCACAATGAAAAAGAAAGGTCATAATAGTTACATATAAAAAGAACAAACCTAGAATTTATATTTATCACTTTAAGTGATGGCAATGACATTTGACGGTAGTAGGAAAATGACAAGATAATAAACTTATATTTTTAAGGGGAGGAGTGACTTGCTAAGATAATAAACTTATATTTTTCATTTCAATTTAGTCCTTGCAAATTTTTTTGGACTTTTTACTTTTAAAAAATTTTAATATCATCCTAGTATTGTATCAATGTTTAAAATATCAAGCAGTACCAATTGAAACAACAAATATTATCCAAAGTCTAGTTACAATTTGGTACTATCCAACTTTTACCATTTTCCTTTCAGTATGGAACACAACTCCAAATATTGGTACCAATACTTGTACTACTTATGGCATTGAAACTGATTTTCACCTAAGCTATACTATAAGAATTATAGATGCATTTCCTTAGTGATCTTTAACATAGTTTTTAATTGGATACACATATCATCATAATCATTCATCCCATTTAATAGTTCTAATAAACTATAGTCATATATCATATTAAGATCCTTCAAACTATCAAGACTAAGTCCAAGGAATTTATAAATGACCTTTATCACTTTAGGGTAATTAGATTTTTTAGGAACTCTTAATAACTCCAACATCGAGGTACTTAATTCCAACCTTCTCCAGTACTTCTACATGGCCTCTAATCTACCTAGTCTTTAGAGTTAAAACCTAATATCTATCCTTAAAGAACTTTATATCTATGATCATCTTAGCAATGTAACATGAAATATTTTAGGATTGTCCATTTGAACATAAAAGTCTAGGGATTTCATAAGAAACTTAATAACATTCAACATGAATTCATGTTGATTATAGTTTTAAAATGCATAAAGGGACACATATTATACTAAAATTTTATAACAAATTGTAGGTAATGAAATATTTAAAAAATGTGATTTTGAGAGAATTACAAACAAAAACATGGATTGATATACTTGAGTAATGTATAATTGGTTCTATACGCAATACTAAAACTATTACAATATCAAACATTATTTTATGTTCAAATTTGGGGTGTGGGATAATTCATTTGTTAATGGAAAGTATAGAAAAAGTAATGAAAGGCCTGTTTGGATGATGACTTTTTAGCTAAAAATTAGCCCAATCAGCTAATTTTTAACAAGCTCTATATCACCAGCATTTTGCTTGTAGCTTTTTGATAATGACAATTGTGCCCTATTACTTTTGACTGTTTCATGACGCAAACTTACATATAGGCCACTTGTTTTCCTTTTCTTGCTTTTAAAACGAAATTTTTGTTATATTTGAACTGTTTGTAACAAATATAAAGATGCTTGAAAGGCTAAAAAGAAACAACACATTATCCAAATTAACAATTAGTCCTAGTTAATCAAAATAACACTTTTAAAAACAATAATCCCATAATAAGATTTTGAAGCAGCATACCTTAAAATTAATTGAATAAAATTTAAAAATATTCCATTATTAATTATAATGGAATATTTTTATGCAGGAATACCTTAATCAAGATGAGGGTTTAATGTAGCATAATAATAAGTTAAAATATTTAAGTAGATATAGTATTCATGTTCTTATAAGTTTTTTAAATTCATGTTTCTATAAGTCATTTTACACATAAACACCTAATACTAAACAGCTAATTTTATCAAACATTTTTAATAAACAGCTAATGTTTATGGATGTCAATGAGCCGGCCTGGCTCAGGCCGCCCTCGGCCCGACTCAACCTGGCCATATTCACTGTGAGCCACAGGCCAGCCCATGGCCTGCGCAGACCGGGATGGGCCGTCCTGCGGCCCAGCCCGCAGACAGCCCGGATGACCCGTGGTCCGGCCACTGGCGGGCAGGGCCAAACCCGACCTGTCAATATTTTTTAAATTAAAAAAATACAAAACGGCGTCGTTTTAGACAAAACGAGCCGGGCCGACTTGTACCCCGCGCGGGTTGACCATAGTCGACTCCTGGCTCAGCCCGGGCAGACCATGGTCGGCCCGTGGCCCTCCCATGGCCTGCCAAACCCGAGCCATAAACAAATTGTCATCCTTACAAATGCTATCCGCTGGTCAAATCAGCAAATATAATTAACTATCAGCTAACCCTTGATAGAATCAGCTAACAGCTAATTCAATCAACTGATTAGCAAACATGGTCAAAATGTTGAATACAACATACTTGACATACAACAAGTTTTAATTCTTCTTGCCATGTCTTAAATCATATGCCTAATTTTGATTTTGTTAATTTGGTAAAATTAGGAATTTTGGGTTTATGTAAAATAAAAGGTAATTGTTAAAAAATTGTATTGTGGTCATTTCGTAAATCTAAATGGTGTAAGTGGTTTTTTAAGAAATAAAAATAACTTCATTAAACTAAATTAAATGTACAAGAAGAGGATTACAGACACCTTTATAAGGAAGCTAAAGCACAAGACCAGCTGAAGGCTTCCTTCCTTAACATACTCATCTACTTCTCTTCTCCTCTGAAGAGTCTATTACACCTCTCTTTCCAAAGCGTAAATATACAAGGTCAAAAAGCTATAACACAGATGGATTTATCACCCCTACTTATACTATTTTCCCCCAGGTCAAGAAGTGTAGGAGATCCAACTATCCCCACTTATTCTAAGTAGGCATTTTCTTAAGAATAAGACCACATCCCTTTAGAGAATTGGCATTGAATGAAGATATGGGATGTGCTTTCCTAGATGTGTGAGGTGTCCAATAATAGGAGTCCTCATGTCACAATTCAGGAGGAATCAGTATGAGAAAGCTCTTGAGGAACATTTCTCCACTGATTATCATAGATCCAAAAGCACACTTTTGAATTCCTCAGAATTCGGTTACAAAGTCAGGGATTTATTCAGAGTTCTAACCTTGGAGCAATTGTCGTGGTATATTAAGGCCAATCTGCCATTTCCTACCTTACATACTATTGGCGTGGATAAGGTGCTTCTTTCTTTTAATAGTTGAGAGCAGAAATGAGATACTTCAGGCTTTTCCTAAAGTTCCCAGAAGTTGTTCCCCTTTAGATAATATGTGTGGATCCATTAGACCTACAATGATTCTTCCTGAGTAAGAATGTTCTTGATCCTCTTTCCTAAGGAGATATTGTTATAAAGATTAATTGGTATCACTCGTAAGCCTCCTTTCCTCTCTCTACGCATATCATTTTCCAACCTATTTCTGCTTTATATCTCCTATTGTTAGGCCCATACCATATAAAGGACCAGCTTAATAAGTCAAGAGCCTTGTGTAGATTGATTTTGATAGCACACTTAGCTGGAGAATTCAATTTGGAAAGAATAAATCCAATGAAATTAGGACGTTATCTCCAGGAAAGCTACTTGCGATGTATTGGTTATAGGACCTAGAGCTTTCTTTAATCTTATTGCGAGCATCTCTGCAACTATCTTATAGATAAGATTACAACATGAAATGGGTTTGTAGTCGCACAGGAGATAGGATTTTGGGATTTAGGGACTATACAAATAAAAGTTCTATTCATGGATTTCCATAGTAACCAAATCTTTAACTTATGGCCAAGCCTTATGAAAAACTTTTCCATTAAGCTCGTCAGGTCCTGGGGCACTTTCAGCTCACATCTCAAAAACCACTTGCTCAACTTGTTTATCGTCTTCTTCTCAAGGATATATTCACAGTCTCTGAATCGTGAGGCTGAAGAATTTCCCTTATCCAAAAACAAGTTTTGGTCCCTTTTTGAATTCTTGAAAAGTCTCCTGTTTCTTTCCCTCCAAATGGAATACACTGAATAAGTTAGAGCTAAGCTAATATCAATATGGTCTCTACCATTCTTTCTGTATAACTCGTCAGCCCATGAAAGAATGCTTTGCCACTGCTGGTATGGGTAAAATAAACCAAACATATGTTGCATTCTACTCCTTTTTTTTTGTGAAAAAGGAAAGAAGAAAATGCATTAATAAAGAATGAAAGTTAAATCTTACAAGAGGGTCTAGTAAATGCATTCTACTCCATATTACTCTGTATTGACATTGAAAGTATAAATGATTGGTAGATTAGGGAAGCATAATGCAAAGCGTGCATAACTGATCCTCCACACCAAGCAATCTATCTTTAGTTTTCAGTCTCGTTCTAGCAGCAAGCCAGGTTATAAATGTTGCCTTAGGAACCTAAGCACTTTTCCAGACAATTTTGTACCAGTTAACCTTTAGAAGCTGTTGTCTGATAGCTTTCAGGCTGGATTGATTAGTGAACTCTCATCCATTATTCGGTAACCAATGTAGGCTATCACTTTTTGAGGGATTGGGGTCATAGTCAGCTAAGAAAACTTTGATTCTTTCACAACCCCTGAAGGCCATGAACCAACTATCTTGCTAAATAACCTCCTTAACTTGAGCCTATAAAGGAATTCTAGTTATAAGTGAAGATATTTCATCCCTAAAAATTAAAGTGATTCATTTAACTCGAGAAATGGTTAACTATACATGATCTCCAAAGCTAGACATTCAAATTGGCAGGGCTCTATTAACCTAATATTTTCTTGGAATAAGAGAGAGCTACATCTTTCAACTGTTATTGAGATGATATCTGGTTACCCCTTGGTCTAATATACTGTTAGTTTTGTTATCATTTCTCTTTGTCATAACCGAGCTCAAATTGAGTTTCTATCACCTTGTTTAAGCTAAAAGACACTTTCTCTTAGTCTTAGGAGTGAGCAGTGATCATCCAGGGCGTTTGTGAAATTTTCCAGTGCCTACTTTTCTTGTTCCGGCCACCATTCATCACCTGTATAGGCATTGATAGATTTCGAACTTTTTTCTAAAATGTCTTTTGTTCTGTAAAACTTAGATCTTTGTATCTGAATTAATGGTCTTCTTTAAAAGTTTAATTTCTTCCTAAACAAACTTCAACTTTTTAACTTCGGCATTGAAGCCCCTTCCCTCCCTCTCCGTACCTCTTCTTATAGCCTCAAGGAAACCCTCGTGATTGGCAAAGTAATCATTGAACCTAAAAGGGAACTTTCTTATTACCTTTTAAATATTCTTTGGATTATTATTGGCACATGATCTGATACATCAGGATTTAGGAGGACTGCTTTGGTCTGTGGGCATAGTTCCATCCACTTTTCATCTGCTAATACCTTTTGTCCAACTTCTTCCTAATATTCCTTCTGTTTGATTGTTCTTTGGACCATGTATAAATATTTCCCTCCACGCTGAGGTGCCTAACCCCGAGTTTCTCAACACATTCATAGAAATCTCTAGAGAAATTCCTTATGTTTATGTCTCCTTCTGCTTCAGACCAATATAGCATGATATCTAAAAGCATTCAAAGGGTCTTGTACATTATGTTTAATCTGGAACAAGTGACTCAATTGGTCCTCCCTCTGAAATTTGAAATTGGATCCATAGATAATATAGCCTCCAAAGATCTATCCTGAGCAATGAAAGAAATTCTAATGTGGATATGTTGGTAGCTAGAATGCAAGACCTTAAGATAACCCTTTTGGAATCAAATATGATAATCACCCTTCTGTAATGATGATGTGTGTGGTTATAGACAAAAGACCACCAATGACCATTTAGTTTGAGCTTCACAAAATTCTCATGGGAAAGCTTAGCTTCAAGCACTGCCATTGCAACATTATTATTTTCTGACAAGAAATCTACTAATGCTTCTTTTTTATAGACTATTCAGTCCCCTAATGTTCGAAGCAACTATGTTCATTAAGATTGTTTTTGTTTCCTATCCCAATATTCATATCCTCTATCATCTAACCAAAAGTTATCATATCCTCCTATTCATATTGTTCATTTTGTAACTCCTGAATCTATATAGGAGTTGTTATGGTAGTAGAGGTGTTCTCCTGGGCTATCAGAGTGGGAGCTTGATGTTGACTTTCTCTATATTCCTCTTGAGCGGTAACTTCATGTCTATCTGGAGCTTTACCAGCTGACCGGTTCTTCTCCTCACCCAATTTAACCAATTCTTCGTAATCTCCCCTCACAAATCTTCAACCTGATTTCTTCCATATCTTATAATTTTATCCAATATTGGATCTCCAGTGATACGAGACTCGGATTCTGTCATCTACTAATTTTTCTTCCTCAGTCTTAAAATTGGGATTGTATGCGGAAGCTCTTATCAATCTTCACGCATAACCTGGCATAACATATCCTTCTTCTATGGGCCGCCATCTCGTCCATGCACACTGGAACACCCACTTAGCTTGCTAACACACTAAGCCCTCTCGTCAACCAATACTCAAGTGGTAGCCCATGCAAGTTGATCCACAAAGGAATCTGGTCAAATGTGATATTCTCCACCTTCAGTACAGGTTTCCATGGTTGCAAAAATAGAGTTTGACTCCAAATGTGCCAAGGGCCAGCCTCCATAATCTCATTCGCATTCACTCGGCCAGCAAATTTAAATAGCATTAAGTTATCCTCTAAAAGCAAGACTCAAACGGGCCTTTATTCCTTTAATATTTCATAGCCCAATCTTTTGCCTGCAAAAATGCCAGTCTCCTTTCATAGAAGAAGTATCCTAGAGTCGAATTCCATACCTTAGCACCCTCCTTTAGAATCTGGATGTCAGGAGTCACCAAGCTCCTTCCTTTTTCCAAGACAGGAGGAGTGTAAAATAGAGCTTCATTACTGTTCTTCTCCCACCACTTGCTTCAGCTGAGAGAAGTGATGATGGATAGGTGGCTTCTTTTCAAAGGAGGCGAGGGGCTCAGGGATGGGAGCTGGACTAGCAGCAAGGGCGAAAAGGATGAAGAATCCTTAACATTTACGAAGTTTGTCTACATTACCAGGAAAGAGTCTGAAAAAAGCTAGAAGAGTAAGACGGTAACTTTTGCTTAAAAGTTGGTTGCTAAGAAAGTAAAAGAAGGGTGGGAAATAAAACAGGGGGAGGTGGTGGGGAAAAGACTGAAGAGCCTTCCACAACACCAAAGGAGAGACTTTTTAGAGGATGAAATAGTGTGGAAACCAGCGGCAGAAAAGCATCAAATGAGAAAGAGACAATAAGTGGAGGCCACAAAAAGTCGGAGGAAAGGAAGAAAACAAGCAAAGGCAAGATTTAGAAGCATTCATCTTGGTCTTAAAGCAATCAATATAATTCCTTTTTTTTTAACCTTGTTAAAACTTTATCCTTTCTTTTGATGGGTCTTTTTTATAAAAAGACAAAGTTACAATTAACAACGGAAGGAAATTGTCTTATGATTTTGTTAATTTATTATTTGAATAAATGACAAGTAAACGCCTTTCATATTTCAAACTGCTTTGAAGTATGATTTCACTACCAATTGGTAGAACTAAGGTAATACAAGTTGAAGAAAGGTAAAAGAGCGGAGGAAAAGGGTCTATTACAGTTTGACACATATTTTACTTTTGGGTTTGTCTTTGTTCTTTTACCTTTTCTTTCTTTTCTTTTTGTTCCCGTTTGTTATTTCTGAGAGTTAAAGATAGAAAGCGAGGCAAGTTGCCTTACAAGAGGCTGAGATGAGTTGCCTCACCTCCTGGGAATTTAATTAATTATGTGGAAATGGTCATCCTTGGGGGGATTTTCCTGTGATTCTTAGGACTTTGGCTTTCTGGGTCCTTTCTCATGATCCCTTTTTTCGCTTTCGGTTTCTCTTTCTTTTCTTGTGTTTAAAGATAAAAGTTTGCATTTGTAGCCATTCATTTTCTCTCTTTCTCGGTAACTTTTGTGAATTAAAGGCTCTTTCCTGCTTTTTGATCATTTTGTATGTCTCTGTAGTTGTTGGAGGTGGATGGTGAAGATTCCACTGGAGGAGTTGATAAGGCCTAAACAGGTTTTAAGAACAATCCGTAAAGGGTTGAACTTTTCTTCAAATGGAAGTTCGGTGTTCATTATTGTTTAACAGATCTTAATTCACATTTCATTTTCACCTCCTTTTTAACTCACCCTCATCCCAGATTCGCTTCCTGATTTAGTTATATCGAGCTCTCTGGTCGCTTTTGAGGCATGGAAAATGGGCTTCTGCTAAAACTTGACCTTCACAGTCCAAAAACATTGGTGACAAGAGGAGTTGATTATTTTAGTTGAATAATGACAGGCTGGCTGATTTTGAAGTCGTGGAAAGGTGACTTTTCGCACTGCCCAAATAAGGATTCTGATGGAGGAGATGTGTCCCTCGGTTGCAGTGCCATTTAGAGTCGGTAATACACTCTGCGAAAGCTTAGCCATAGATTCTCGTTATAATTTCAAAAGACCTAGGTTAATGTCAGAAATGGCTGGCGCATTATCCAGTTCTGTAACTAACATTTCTAGTTCAGGGGATGAGAATAATTTTCCTGGTGCTTTGGATAACCAAGTTAATGATATAGCATTGTCAGCTGTCAGAGAGGACCAAGAAGCCGAAGCCCCTTATTTGGACATGGTATCTGAAAGTAAAAGCAATTGGGTTGTTAAGGATGAAACTTTAGCCCGGGAAAGCGAGGAAGATGATTCCCTGTCAATGCAGGGTGATCTGGCTCTTGACAGATCTTGTTCTCTGTCAATAGCTAGTGAGACCAGTAGCTTATGTGGAGAGGATTTCTTGGGTTTTGAGTCAGCTTCTGAGGTAGGGACACCGAGTTCGTTGGACACTGATAGAAACATATGTGGTCTTGATATAATTGCTAAGGCTGCACATTTGGGGGCGTCAATTATTAAGGCAGAAGTTGTAGGAAATCCTCTTTCTTTGGAAGTGAGCCTGAAGGAAGAGACTGGAGATGGCTCCGACTCTAAGCCACCTGCGGTGGTTTTTGAATTGTCTGTGGATAAAAAAGTTGGTGGAAATGTTGCACGCAGCGTTTTTGAGGTGGAATATGTGCCTCTTTGGGGATTTACTTCTTTATGTGGCAGAAGGCCTGAGATGGAAGATGCCGTTGCAACTATACCTCGGTTATTGAAAATTCCAATCAAATTGCTAATTGGTGATCGGGTTCAAAATGGTATGAATAAGTGCTTAACTCACCAGACAGCGCATTTCTTTGGTGTGTATGATGGTCATGGAGGATCACAGGTGTCTTTCCTTTTAAGCCCATTTATACTCCTAATGTTTCAATCATTTCCAGTATTGTGCAGTTGGTCTATCCACAAGTTTAACATATTGCTTGGTGGTTCGTTTTCTTTGTCCAGGTGGCAAATTACTGCAGTGAGCGTATCCATTCTGTTTTGGCAGAGGAGATAGAATCTCTTAGTAATGGCGTAATTGATGGAAAAGATGGTTGCCAAGAGCTTTGGAAAAAGGCATTCACCAATTGTTTTCTCAAGGTGGATGCTGAAGTTGGAGGTAAACCCAACACTGAACCACTTGCACCAGAAACTGTTGGTTCCACTGCTGTTGTTGCCCTTATTTGTTCGTCGCACATTATAGTAGCAAACTGTGGAGACTCGAGGGCAGTTCTATGTCGTGGGAAAGATCCTGTGGCCTTGTCTGTGGATCATAAGGTAAGAAAGTCTTGAACAACACCTATATGCTTTCTAGTTTCTTAATTATTTACTCACAAAGGCTTTGATTGTATTACTCTCCTTCTGTTGTCTCAGCCAAACAGAGAAGATGAATATGCAAGAATAGAAGCTGCTGGAGGAAAAGTTATACAGTGGAATGGACATCGTGTATTTGGTGTTCTTGCCATGTCAAGGTCAATTGGTGTGTACTTTCCTAATTTCTGGTTATCATATTGCAGTTAATCATAGTGATCTGCTTCAGCAACGTCACTAACCAGGCTCATTTTTCTAATAAGAACATGTTCTTATTTGCTTTTCTCATACCAAAACTCCAATGAGCAAAAGATAATTTTCATTTGCACATCAGGTTAGGACAGGTTGCAGACTGGATCCAACCTGAAACTTTAACAGCTGTACTTAGGGACAAAGTGGGTAATATTTGTCGGGTGACCATTTCATCATAGGTCTCTTTCCCTATTTAGTCTTGCCTAGCAACTTGTGCAGTACATCCGGAAGAAAAATATTCTGTTATCCATTTGATGTCCATAAGATGAATGGATGATTTTTGTGGGAAGAAATTTTAGATTACTGTTGGGAAGTACCTTTGTACTTCGATAATCAATACCTTTTCCAGTCAATACTTCTACTCTACCAAAGGGCATAAAATTTCTTTTACCGTCGGATTTACTTTCAGGTGGTGTTTGATGCCTTCAGATATTTTTCATACAATTTGGATAGACTCTAATTAGGTTCTTTTTGCTTCTTCAGCCACTTAGTGCTTGGATAATGGGGAGGTAAAAGCAAATTCAAGTTAAGTAAATGTTAACTGGTGCATATAATATTGTATGGTGATGTCAGACCACCTTTTGAGGTTTCAAAAAGATTTCCCAAATCTTGTCCAGCTAAATCATTGCCTCTTGCATAAAGGTTCTATTTGCATGCGCGGTGTAGGAGATGATATTTTTAGGGATTAGTATATGATAATTGACGTAAGTCCTAAAGCTTGGTGTTATAATTCATGCATGTATGTACAAACAATTTTGGTTCATTAGGAAACAAAGGGCTGTATTTGGATTTGAATCCAGGTGTAGGAAGATGGTTTTAACCCTGTCGTCATTTGAACCACATGTTCCAATGCTAAAACTATAGATTAACCATCAAGTATTAAATCTTTTACAGTTCAAAGAATGAGTATAGAACACATAAATCTTAGATTTACTGCCTTGTGTACGCTTGCCACATCAGACCAATGGTATTGCATAACTTAGATTCTTTTGTGAACTTTTACTTGCTTTTTTTATACAGAAGTTTGTTAACATAATAGTAAATCCCAAATATAGAGTTTCTTGGAAGCATAACTCGTCAATGACAAGGTGATGCGTCAAACCTGCTCTTGTTTTCATCATGGTTGCAATTTAAAGGGCCTCTGAATATATGGCATTATGGTAACGTTCTTTCTGTAAACATTATGCACATGGTTACTATGGTAGCATTTTCAGCAATTACAAATACTGCATTCATAACACCTCTTCTGGGTTGTGGGAAATATGTGCTTACACTTGCAAAACTGGTTTCATCTGTGAGATAATATCTATGTCTTTTCAGAATTTTACTCCGTCTATCCACTCAGTTGTACTAGTCTGGTCTTGGACGTAAAATATTTGTGAGTTCTCATGTGGTTGAAGAGTTAAACATCAAACAATTTGCATTGCAGGAGATAGATACTTGAAACCGTGGATTATTCCTGAACCTGAAGTGATGTTCATTCCTCGGGAGAAAGAAGATGAATGCCTTATTCTGGCTAGTGATGGCTTATGGGATGTCATGCCAAATGAAGAGGCATGTGAACTGGCTCGGAAACGCATACTTGTTTGGCACAAAAAGAATGGTGTCACACTTCCCTCATCAAGAGGTGAGGGAATTGATCCTGCAGCTCAAGCAGCAGCTGAATTCCTATCAAACCGTGCTCTGCAAAAAGGAAGCAACGACAACATCACTGTAATTGTGGTGGATCTAAAATCTCAGAGGAAGTTCAAGAGCAAAACATGACAGTTCCTTCTGTTTTTGTCACCAGGACCAGTACTATAGAACATATATTGGTTTAGAACTCTTGGGTGGTCTTGAGTAGTGTCAGTTACGACGCCAAGTTGTGGCTTGTATAAATTTTAGTTGTAGGGAGTAGGAAAACATGGGAATCCAATCCCATGCTTATTGACTTACTGTATTCTATATGCCTCCGAGTTCAAAGGCCCAGTGAGGTACTTACAATTAATTATTTAACTGCTTGATGGAATTACAAGCGGTCCGGAGCTCAATCATAATACAAGGATAAACTAGTTCTTATCAAGGACTACAGTGTAGGACTGTTCTTACTCACCTATTCTTCATTCCTTGTTAAAGTTGATCAAGTAATGGTGTGCTATACAACTAAATGCTTTGTGGTGATGCATCTTCACCTAGAGTTGCACTTGGAAAAATAAGCATGTTTCTTGATTTTACCTCAAAACATGCCATAGTTTAAAAGGTTTAAGTTGCATTGCGGTACAAATTGACACAGCTTATGGGGCCAATGAATTAAGGCCAAAATTAAACAACTTGAATTTTAAGAATCAATTCATGGATTGGGTTTAATTTTAAGAATTAAGTCCAAAAATGTTATGGGTTTGGTTTAGGTTTAAAAGAAATTTCCGTCTAAATTTATATTTATAAATATTTTTAAGTCAACTCACAATTATCATATAATAATTTTTCATTAATATGATTATCGAAAAAGAGAATGGAATATACAAAAATATTTAAGTAAGTATTTATATACTTAATTGTTTATTTTAATAGAAGATGAAATTAAGATATTAAAGAACTCTAACTTAATTAATGCTTAAATAAATATTTTATTATTTAAATCTTATATTTTTATATTTATTTACTTGATTTAATTTTTTAATATGAATTTTTAAGAAACTATATTTTTACATCAAATTTATGATTACATCATAATTATACATTTAAATAATTATTATTTTTTAAATTATAGATTTATAAATTGAGTTGAAATTTTTAAAAAATTATAATGGATTAGACTTGGGTTTGAAAATTAGGTTTATTTTATGAATTGGGTTGGATATGAATTAAGAATTATAATATCTTTGTGAGTAAAACTTTAATTAAATTTGATTCTCTTCAACACACTCATAGGTTTAATCATGCTTAAAGAATATTATTATTTTTTAATATAGGCATCTCAATCTCCACAAGAAACATTACAAAGCACCAATAAAAATCAAAAGAATAAGCGTTGTCATCCTACCATAAGATTGTTAATGTCCTTTTAGAAAGTCAAATAATTTATAGATGAAAAAAATCAGGAACGTTAAATCAGACCAACAAAAAAGGCTTTATTTGTTATTTAGACCTCACTTCTCTTTTAAGATAAGTGTATGTTACAGGTTAAGTATTTAGGGGTACAAGCCCTTAATTTTAACATATTAGTTATATTTTATTAGAAAGTAAATAAATAAATTAGAAATCCCCAATATAAGTAAGATACATAGTTTATAAACCTTCAAAATCTTTAACCAATAACTAGTATAACCTACAAACACAATCTAGGCCAATTCATTAACACTAGAAATTAGCTAATTTCTGTTGTTGTTGTCTTTGATATTTAGCTTTCCTTGTTCCCCACTCCACTAACTAACTCTTTAAGATGTTATCATCATCTTGTTGCAGTTCCTAGCCATTACACTCATCATTATAAACTCTGTTATCTAGTCTACTATCTCAGTTTTAACATATTTCATTGTCTTCGAAGTGTGATTGCTTTTAGTTGCTCCCTCAATGTTGTGGCAAAACTACTAGGGAAACTTCCTCTACTTTGTGCATAATACGCTTTTGACAGTTGGCTCACTTGTACCTCTAGATTATGGATGGAAAAGGCAGGATTCTTTGTTACTTGTTCGAATCTACCTTCCAAACTCTTTTGTACATCATCTAGGCTTCCAAGCTTGTCTAAGATCTTATCTAATATGGAGTCCATCATGTTCGGCTCGTCTCGTTGAAAAACAGGTGGTCCTTGAGGTCTGAACTAGCCTCCTGCATTGTTAGACCACAAAAAGTTGGAGTGATTTTTTCACCGAAGATTGTACGTGTTAGAGTAGGGGTTGTTTCCTCCTCCTCGACCATATTGTGCTCCCATGTAGTTTACTTGTTCTGCTCCATCACCCTTCATTAGGAAACAATCAATGGTGTCATGGTCCATTTGTCCATATAGCTCGCATTTTTGTTGAACAACCTTAACAGAAGAAAAAGATGATGCTTTCATGTTGTTAAGTTGTTGAGCCACGTTATCAATTTTGGCTTTCATTTCTATCATTTGATCGATAGCTATGGCTCCCTTTTGCTCAAGAACAGTTATAAGTTGTCTACTTCTTTCATTCGTCCATAAACAACTGTTACTGGCCATTTCTTCTAGAAGCTCTTTTGCTTCTTCCACAATCTTTCTCATTAGCGATCCTCCTAAGGCATCAATTGTGCCTCTCATGGGTGGGGTTATTCCATTATAAAACGTTTGTAAAAGGATTTCCTTGGGTAGGTTATGATGTGTGCATTTCCTTTGCAATTCCTTATATCTTTCCCACGCTTCGTAAATCGACTCCCCATCACTTTTGCTGAAAGTTAGTGATCTCCTTAATGATCTTTGTAGTCTTGGTGAGGGGGAAGTATTTATCCAAAAAGGCACGTACTAATTGGTCCTATGTGGTGACGTTGGATGGGCTAAGGAAGTGGTACCAAGCGTTCGCTCTATCCCTTAAAGTAAAAGGGAAGAGTCTCATTCTCACTGCATCTTCCGACATCTAATGATATGGGAAGGTATCTTATATTTCGAGGAAGTTCACAATATGTGCATTGAGGTCTTCATTTATCAATCCATAAAATTGCACATTCGTCTGTAACATGCTCAGAAGGGCTTGTTTAATTTCAAATGAGATAGCTTGAACTGGTGGCCTAGCCACACCTTGACTTGCTGCATTGAAACCCAACCTCATAACGTCCATGAGAGTTCTCGACTGATAACCTTGGTTTGCTCCTTAATTGAACTCTTGGTTAGATTCGTCCGTCATTGGTTCCTCAACTGCTTCTTCTTGGCATTTGGCTATTTAGATAGCTCGTTCCAACCGAGTGATGTCAAGTGTCAAATCTTCAACTATCTGATTTGTACTTCTTACAGCTCGTGTGATCATGCAGGTTGATAAGTGTGCATTGCATCTTATTTTAGGGCTTAGTTTGTTATATATTTAAGTGTTAACTTAATCGTTTAATATGTGTTTAGAGTAGAATTGTGTTAGTTTGTTAATTAATTGTGTTTAAGTGTTTTTATGTTAGTTAAGTCTTTGAGCTTAATTATTATGTCTTTGAGGTACCTTGATGTATTTGTTAGTGTTTCAAGGTCACACATCAAAAAATAGAGAAGTTTCGGAGACATTCGGGTCAAAACAACGGCTCACGATCGTGGCACAATAAGCCACAATCATGACAGAAGCATTGGAGTTAGCCAATGATCGTGGCCTATATGCCACGATCGGGACAGAAGCTTAGGACACAGCCCACTATTGTGGCCTGATTGCTATGATTGTGACAAAAGGCTTATATGTGGCCCACGATCGTGGCATGCATTGGGCAGACGCGCAAATAAGCAAAAACGTCAAGTTTCGAGAGATTTTTTTGACCTTTTTGACCCCAAAAAAACCTAGGGCTACTCAAAACACAAAACGTATTTAAAGAATAAGATAAGGAGCAGGGGAGCTTTTGCATCAGCCACCATTGAGAAACCCTAGGGAGAGTTCATCGAGAGATTAAGAAAGAGAAGAAGGAAGAGAGTCATGAAGAAGAAGCCGACACAAACTACTTTCTGGAACAGGAGGTTTCCCAACTTTGCTACCTCCATCATCTATTTAAATCTTGTTTCTAGTTTATTTTCAATTTTATTAATGTATAGAATTGGAATAGCCATTGATTATAGGATTGTGTGAATGTTGAGGATGTCTAAACTCACCTTCGGGTTGTTTTATCTTTGATTTAATGAAATTTGATTGTTTGTGTTTTTACTAGATTTATTGTGATTTAATTTCTACAAATGCATAACTTGGTGATAAACTGAGAGGGTGAATCGAGTGAAAATAATTAAATTAGGCTAGCGAGAGTTATGTAATTTAATAGAACGAGAATTAAATCAAATCAGTAAATTGTGCAAAGAGAGATCTTACAAAGGTTCTTGATAGTTTTTGGACAACTTCAGATCTAATTAGGGTTTTGGATAGATTGTTAATCGAGAGATTGCAATTCCCATAATCTGATTAGGGTTTATAAATTAGGGTTAATGGTTATAACTCGAGAGAGAGTAATCAACCCTAAAACTATCTAGAACCAATAATCTAGTAATTCATAATCGATTAGGTTAGCATTAAAGATAGTTAAAATTCCCCTTTCTCTTAATTGGTAGTTTTTTAGGTCGATTCTTGAATGTATGCGTTGAAATTGCTATTTTGTTAATATTTTCGTAATTGATTCTTGAATTTGAATTGTGTGATTGAATTAAATTCTTGTCTTAGTTTTATTACATTTTGAATTACTGCGGATTGTTTTGACTATAGATTTTAGGATTAGATTAACCCTCCTTGTGGGATCGACACCTTAGGTACTACATGAGCAATCTGTACGCTTGCGGATTTCATGGTTAGATATTAAAACTTACACATATCAGAAAATTGTGATCAAGTTTTTGGCGCCATTGTCGGGAAGGCGATTAGTTTAGTTCTATAGTTTAAGGTGTTTAGTTAGTTTTTTTAATTTGTTTTGTTTTAGTTCTTTCTTTTCTATTTCTAAAATTGCGCTCTTGCATGAACACAAGAGTCACAAGAGGTTCGAGCCGTGCAGCTAAAACCTTAGATTTAGACATCACTTGACTAGAACGAACCATTAGGAAAGCTCGGTATGGGAAGAAGAAGAAAGCGCAAAATCAATAACTGGTCGAGGAATTTCAGCAAAATTTGGACCATGGAGCCAACGAAGGACGTCAACAACAAACCCTTACGGACTTCATGAGACCAGGGTTTAATGTGGCAAAACAAGTTGTAGCTAGGCCACCCGTACAAGCAGCATCATTTGAAATCAAACCAGCCCTCCCAAACATGCTTCAATAGAATGTGCAGTTTTATAGACTAACGAACGAAGATCTCAATGCACATATAGTAAACTTCCTTGAAATCTATGATACCTTTTATACCATTAGATGTCGGAAGATGCAGTCAAAATTAGGCTTTTCTCCTTTATCTTAAAGATAGAGCAAAGGCTTAGTATCATTCCCTTAACCCATCCAATGTCACGACGTGGGATCAACTAGTTCGTACCTTTTTACATAAATATTTTCCCCTCACTAAGACAACTAAGATCATCAAGGAAATTACCAACTTCCAGCAAAGTGATGGGGAATCGATCTACGAAGCATGGGAAAGGTACAAGGATTTGTAACGAAGGTGCCCACAACACAACTTACCTAAGGAAATCTTGTTGCAAACGTTCTATAATAGAGTAACCCCACCTACAAGAGGCACGATTGATGCAGCTTCAGGAGGATCACTGATGAGAAAGACGGTTGACGAAGCAGAAGAGCTAATAAAGGAGATGGCAAGTAATAACTGCTTGTGGATGAATGAGTGGAGTAGACAAACTACTACCTTCCGAGAGCAAAAGGGAATTGTGGTTGTCGATCAAATGACATAAATGCAAGCGAAAATTGATAACTTGACTCGATAACTCAACAAAATAAAGGCTTCGTCCTTAGCTTTGGTAAAAACGGTGTAACTCAAGTGTGAACTCTGTGGACAAATGGACCATAATACAGTGGAATGTTACTTGATGAAGGAAAGCAATCTAGAGCGAGTGAATTATATAGGAGCTCAATAAAAACGAGGAGGGGGAACATTCCCTACTCAAACACTTGTAACCCTGGGTAGAAGAATCACCATAACTTCTCTTAGACGAATAATGCTAGAGGACAGTTCAAACCTCAAGGGCAATCAAGCTTCCAACAAGATAAACCCAGCTCAATAGAATCCAAGTTGGATAAAGTTTTAGATAAAATTGGAGCAATGAAGGATACATGTAAGTCTCTTGAAAGCAAATTCAAGCAAATCACTAAGAACCACGCCTCTTCAACATACAATTTGGAAGTCCAAGTAGGTCAACTAGCGGAGGCAATATCTACTAAGAATATAGGAACCCTTCCAAGCAATATCGAGTCTAACCCAAAGGAAAGGATCATGGCCATTACTCAGACTCAGGAAAAAAATTGAACATGCAAAGGAAGACAGAGATAAGGGAAAAGGAAAAGTGATTATGGAATCCCTAACAAATGAGCTCGTAATTGAGCTAATCAAGGAACCTCAACTTAAAATTCCATACCCTATTCTAACTCAGCGGAAGTCAATTTCAAGTACGGAAATAAGGAATTTTAAGGAGGTTGAATCGAACAAGGTTGAGGACATAACAGAACAATTACAAACAAAGCTCACATTAAAGGAATCAGTCAAGAAGAAAGTTAAGGAGGGCATATCAGAAGAAAACCCTAACATAGCATAGAAGAAAGAGGACCCAGGGGATTTTTCCATTCCTTGCAGTATCAATAGAGTCAACATAGACAGGGCATTCGCAAATTTGGAAGCAAGTATCAATATGATGCCCTATACCTTTAGTCAGAAGTTGGGGATAGGAGAGTTAGAACCTACAAAGATATTAGTAAAAAGGTCGACAGAGCAGTTCATCAACCGAAGGGGATTATTAAGGACATGTAAGTACAAATTGATAAATTTATGTTTTCCAAAAATTTCTATATATTGGATGTTGGAGAAGATGTAGAAACCCCTATGGTCTTTAGACGACTAGTTCTGGCCACTACTCGCTCATTAATTGACGTTGATGGGGGTGAGCTAACTCTGAAGGTAGGAAAGCAACAAATAACCTTCAAAGTGTCAAAGAAAGACAACAATTCTCCTTTACCTCTAACTAATATCAAAGAAATAGAACTAATGAGAAGAGATTGAGGATCGTGGGAATGCATTCATAAAGAAACGATCGCGTATAAGAAGGTAAAGGAAGGAGAATCACAAGGAAGGTGAAATCCAGGTCATGGTAGCTCATGTGCAAATTATGAGATCAGTGACTGCACTACCAATGCACCAATCATTTGAACCACCATGAGCAAAAGAAGAACGTCGAGCTACTGATGTTAAAAGAAACGCTACATGAGAGGCAACCTGTGGAATTTTATGTCCTTTGATTGTTTTTAGAAAGTTTGGAATTCCATAGTTACAATTATTTCATTTCCAAATAAAATCAAGAAAGCATAGGACTTCGATATAAATTTGATGATTGATGAGTACACAAAGAGAGGTGAAAGTGAAGAAAAATAAAAGGAAAAAAATAAAAAATTGGTGGAAAATTACAGGCCATAATTGTGGCTTGCAACAGGGTGAAAAGGAGACACATGATTTTTAAAGTCAAAATTTACCATTTTACCCTCCAATCACCTTTATATTTATTTCCAACTTTATTTTTTTCACTCACTTTCATTTTTACTTTATCTCTTTAGATTTGAAACCTCTATGCACTCTCACTTCTCTCTACCCAAATTTCAAACTTCTAAATTTCTTCCAATTTCTACCTTCTCACAAGCTAGTATGCCACGCATTAAGCAATCAACTAAGTGGGATTAATCATCGGGACCAAACAAAGTATTGGGATGAGGGAGAAGGAACAAAGCAATAGACTTCGGAGTACTCTTCCCAGTCTGCACAGAGGACGAAGGTATTTCTTTTCAATCCCTCAATGCTAAACAAATTGTAGTCCCTAAATATTTTAATTTTGATATACTTGATAGGCTAGAACTGCGCGATAGGGTAGAGAACTTATCAGAAAGAATTCAATGGGAAAAATTCATACACTTGCAATTTCATGTTTACCATGATCTCACTCTAGAATTCTTTACTTCTCTTTCCTATGAACCTAGGAGCCCTAAAGAAATATGGTTTAGGTTGCGAGGACGAGCTTATGAACTAAACATCAAAATCATATGTAATATGTGTAGGTTTCCTGAATCTTTCATTATCAATTAGCATGATGATTTTTGTGCTTCTCGTTATTGGAATGGGCTCACTGGGTTAAAGCAATTTGATGTCAAAAATACGCACAACAACATCATGAAGACCTATGAGCACCTGTTGTTGCACAAATTCATGTGTCAACTAGTTTTTTATAAATTAGAAACCAACAAGTATTTAACAAAGGAACTATTTATGTTGTGGTGCATGGATCATATCATTCCAATGTGCACCTCCACACATGTGCTGAACGTTATTATTGCGACTCTGCGTAAGAGGAGCAACAGTTTAGGTATGGGGTTCTTAGTTTCTGTTATTATGACGTGGACTGTAGTGGTTTAACTGTCCATCTCCCAGACTTCCTAAATTATCATCATCTATGGCGTGCTAAAATCCTTAAGTCCCATAATATGAAACTCTGGGATATCAATCAAAAGACGCATATTAAGATCAGAGCTAGTCAGGCGAGTTGGACTACAGCGCCACCTCAGTAGGCAGAAGATGACTCAACTAGTGAAGAGTCCAAAGAGGAAGAAGAAATAGAAGAACCAGGTTGGAAGAAAGTACTTGATATAATCTCCATAAACAAGGTAATTACAAATACATTTACGGAGAACTCCAAAAGGATGAAAGAGATGGCCCGAACTCAACCACCTCAGAGCCGGGACATACGTCGTATCCATCATTATTTCGAGGCTCAGGGCGTTCAATTGTCACCTCTAACACCATCCCCGCCTCCATCACCTTGAGGCTTTGTCTAACTCTTTTCTTTTTAAATTTATTCTTCATTTTTATTTTTATTTTTACTTTAATTTATGTTTCTTCTTTCCTTATATGTTTGTTTATCCCCTTCTTACATTGAGGACAATGTGTTGTTCAAGTGTGGAGAGAGTTATGTGTTTTGCTTTAAATGTGAATTTTGCATATTATATGATAGTTATTAGGTTGTATTTTGTTAATTATGTGAATATGTCAATGGCTTAGATGGATTGGAATTGATTTAATTTTGAACATAATCTATTAGGTTATAAAGAATCATTAGCTCACAAAATTAGTGAATTGAGGTCTTTGGCTAAATATACAGCTTAATTAGGATTTAGTGTGAATTTTTTACCCTCTAAATTGTCACATTCATTCATAATTTGAGGCCTTTGGACTTAATTAGCCTTACTAGTATTTTTCATGGAAACAAGTAGCTAAAGCAACAAGGTAGGTAATAAAAATAGTAATAATAAATAAATAAGTAACTATTTCACTGGCCTTTAGGTTATGAATAGAGCTAGTAGCTAATTGAGAACGTGATATAGCTGAGTAACCAGATCGACACGCATCATAAATGTGTGCTTTCGAGCAAAAAGACTATAACGACCTTCCAACCAAGCAGCTTAATAAAAAATATGACTTAGTTGGGTAACCAGATCGACATTCATTACCAATTTTTCCTCCGTGTAAAAAGCCTAAGTCCATGTTCACAAAAAGGAAATAAAAAAAGTGTTTTCGAATAAAAACCTACCGAACTCATAATAGTTGACTTTTTATGAAAACATACTTAGGAGTAGTTATAGAGTCTAAATGACTAAAGAATTATTAATGGATGTGTGCAATTGAAAAAGGTAAACAATTTAACACTTGAGTCTGGATTAATATGTATATGTAGTTCAAAAGCCCGAGATGTAGATTTGGTATCTTAATGATTGAAATGAATTGAATGATTGTGTTTAAAATTAAGTTAATTTCATGAAGTTTAAGCCATTGTCTCATTATTGCATTATGTGTTGTGTGATTGTTGTTTTGTTTACTTGAGGACAAGCAAATGTTTAAGTGTGGGGATGTTGATAAGTATGAATTGCATCATATTTTAGGGCTTAGTTTGTTATGTATTTAAGTGTTAACTTAGTCTTTTAATATGTGTTTAGGTTAGAATTGTGTTAGTTTATTAATTAATTGTGTTTAAGTGTTTTTATAGGTTAGTCAATTATTATGTCTTTAAAGAACTTTGATGTGTTTGTTAGTGTTACAGGGTCAACATCGAAGAATGGAGACGTTTCAGAGACACTCAAGCCAAAACAACAGCTCATAATCATGGCATAATAGGTCACGATCGTGACAGAAGCATTAGAGTCAGCCCACGATCGTGGCATATAGAATTCCAGGACACAACCCACGATCGTGGCCTAATTTCCACGGTCATGATAGAAGGTTCAGATGTGGCCCACAATTGTGGCATATAGGGCCACAATTATGGCTTGCATCAGGCAGATGTACAAACAAGTAAAAACGTTAAGCTTCAAGGGATTTTTCGTTCCCAAAAAAAACTTAAGCCTACTCAGAACACAAAAGGTATTTAGAAAATAAGACAAAGGAGCAAGGGAGCTTTTACATTAGCCACCATTGAGAAATCTTAGAAAGAGTTCATTGAGAGATTGGGAAAGAGAAGGAAGAGAGATGTGGAGAAGAAGCTAATGCGAAGTACTTCCTAGAACAAGAGGTTTCTCGACATTGCTGCCTCCATCATCCGTTCAAATCTTGTTTTCGGTTTATTTTCAATTTTATTAATATATAGAATTGGAATAGCTATTAATGATAGGATTGTGTGAATGTTGACGATGTCTAAACTCACCTTCGGGTTGTTCTATCTTTGATTTAATAAAATTTGATTGTTTGTGTTTTTACTAGATTTATTATGATTTAACTTTTACAATTGTATAACTCAGTGATAAACCAAGAGGATGAATTGAGTGAAAAATAGTTAAATTAAGCTAACGAGAGTTGGGTAATTTAATAGAACGAGAATTAAATCAAATTGGTAAATTGTGCGAAGAGAGATCTTGCTGTTAGGTTAGCTATGGTTGCATGCATCACATGCATGCATATGTAGCGGGAGTGTCGGAATCAAGATTCCAACACCATGACAACCCAAAATTCACAAGATCATACATGCATGCAAGGATATGTATCTAAGAACATGAAATATAAACTTTTTACCTTTTGTATCTCCTCTTTTTTTTATTCTTCTCCTTGTTTGTGTTATTGCAAACACTAACTTCCTTGATCACCCAAGAACATGCAAAGAAGGAAGATGAAACAATGTGTAAGGGTGTTAGAACACTAAACTTGATGAATTCAAGTAGATGTTCAAATAGGAGATAGATCGAGGTTATCTTGCACGCACGTTGATTTATACAACAATCACAAAAATTGTATGACGATAACTCAAGAACTCTTCTCACTCTCTCTAGAACTCTTATAGAGCCCTTTCTCTCTCATTGAGTGTGTAAGAAGTGGAAGAAGCTCGTGTGCATAAGTGAAGAACTCACTTATATATCATTTCGTGGCGTTTGTCACAATTGTGGCCTTGTTGGCCACAACTGTGACGTGTCTCACCTTCAGCCACGATCGTGGCCTACTTAAATTAGGTTATACACACTTGTACACTTGTTTTTCATCCGATCTTTTATGCAAATGAACTTTAGGTTTCTAGTTATTTTAGGCACTTGAATTAACTCTTAATTCAATCAAATCGTGAAGGGTTTCATGATGCCAATTTTCCAGAATATAAGTGGATTAACATATAAACTCTTCTATAGTTAATTATCTAACTTATGAACCTTTCCATAAATAATTACCATGCAATTCGTCCTTTCACCATACTATACCCCACTTGGTTTAGAGTATGGGCTATGTGTCAACTCCTACTAGACTGACTACATCATATCTAGTCCAAGTGATGTTAGTTCTTGTCTTGGGATCTCATTACTCTTATATGTCATTGAAGACTCTCTTCATGACATATTGTAACATCCCGTTTCCATAGAACGGGTCGGACCAGAGAAACGGGTCCAAGTGTGGTAAATCAAAGAAATTAGGAAAACACATCTCATGCTCATGCATTTGTGAACAGCGATATGTGCACATAAAAATTTATTGTACATGC
>JANIIA010000009.1:61742638-61758668 GCA_027478495.1 Erythroxylum alaternifolium | reverse complement strand
AACAAAGAAAAGAGCTAGCACTCTTGTCTTTGTTCTAGCCATTTTTGAATCAAAGAGTTTGATTCGGTTAGTTTCTCCGATCTCTGCGTGGATACCATTGGAGAAGATCTATTTTGGTTGTTGTGGTTTGTGACTACCCGATGAGTATAAGATCGAAAAATGAACGAGAGTTCTCATAAGGTACATGGTTATTATGTGAATGATTGATTTGTGTAAATGGCATGAATTCCTATATATATATGTGTGTGTTATGAACATGTATATGAATATGGAATTTTAAGCTAAGTTTAATGATATTTCCTTATATAGGCATATAGATCCTTGAATTTGGAAAAGTCTTGGAACAAATTTTTTGGTTTTCCACACTACATGTATATAATGCATGCACAGGGATTTTCCTACAGTGGTATAAGTGCCACTTATGCCTTATATAATGGAGAAACCATAACATGTGTGATGTTGCCGATAGGTTGTGACAGTTATGCATTATGATTGTGTTAAATTCAAAATCAATATAGAGATATTGTTTTTAAAATTTTCTTTCCCAGATTTTCTCAAGAGATGTTGCTGAATACGTTTGTGGAAGGAAAAATTTTATCAATGTGATTTGATATGTTTTTACTAATTAACTCCCTACTGTTCTGGTTGCCATGTTTATGAACATTACATGAACAAACATGCTTGACAATTCGAGAATAAAATCTTAAATTTTTTTTAGGATTTTCTTTCTCCACTGTCTTTCTAAGATGTTTATAACTGTCTTTAAAGATGGAAATTTTTTTTGAGTTTATTGAATATTTATTTGGGAATTTCTGGTGCGCTGTTGGGAATGTCTGTGTTGAGGAACATAGATTCTAGATTAGCTTTTTTGCTGAGGTTGATAGAGTTTTTCATGGAAATAAATTCTAAAAAACTTCATGGAACATGTTATGGCCTTTGTAATTTTTCACCATTTATTGAAATTTTTTCAATGATTTTTTCAAGCAAAAGACAAAGCTGGATAGTTTTGAGAAAACTGCTAGACTTGGTTTGTCTGAAGTGGTGATTGCATGTTTTTTTTGGTTTCAATGCCTTCAATAATTTTTTATGTGATTACAAAAATGTTACTTTGATGTTGTATGCATGCCAAACTTATTTTCTTGAAATTAGGTTTCAAAATATTTTTGGATGTCGAATATGTCATATTGTATCTCATTAGTATATTCAATTGTCTTGATTGTTTTGGAAGTTACAAGTCATATGACAAGTGCTAAAGTAGTATTGAAGAAGTGGAGATTACCTAGAGATACTTAGGGCGATAGTTTGATGTTCTCAAATTATTTGAAAAAATAAGAGGTTAATATTGTATTAATCTATTCCGAGTATTTCATGTCTAGTATGACTAGATATGGCAAGCATAATTCAATTAAAGTGTTTAATTGGAACATCAGAGTAGAGGGTACTACATTTGGTATATTGGTATTTTGAATTGGAATTGAAAACATATGGATTGAGAAATTAACTGATTCTAACATTAAAGCAGTTTAGTTTAAGAGTTGAATTGAACGTCAAATCTTTTGATGCATAACACGTCACAGCCTATACAAGAAAACCTTATGAGATGGTTGCATTAAAGAATGCATGCTATGGTTGGTTAGGTGGGATGATGGATGGTTATGGATATAGATTCAATGTGATTTATGAAACATCCTAAATCATACCATATAGTCATTGTAATTATAATCCGACAACTTAAATGAGACAAGAATATGAAATCCCTCACACGTAATATGAAAACTAATGCCTTCCATTAATATGAGGTGAACTAGAATTATTTTAGAGTTAGGGTTATTGGGTAAACCCAAGCCCTCTCTATACGGAGATGTTTAAAGCATGAACATAAGATTTTCAGATTAATGGGTCAGTTTTTACTAGAAGCGTTGATTTGTTGAGTAAATTCAAGGTTAACGTAGATAGAGACAAAAGTACACCCATAAAATTGATAACCCAATGTGGGTGCATACATCACAACTTGATAGCACTAGATGATAGTTCCAATTATGATGCAATTGATATGACCGATATCTACCGATTGACCTAAGGTGGCTTGTTGGGTAAACTTGTGGTCATTCTTAGTCATATCGGATAGCGACCCACTAGGACACTTTGTCATAAATTTTTTTTGGATTTGTAGTGAGGGTTATGGATTCTTTGAAACTAGTGGGAGTTATATGCATGTCATGCAAGTCTTTATGATCATATGTGTATTTATATTCTAACATTCTTTCTCTTTTCACATTTAGGTTGATTGAAGATATCTTCTAGTGTGAATCTGCGCTCATTAATAGATTCTGATAAATTGAGTGGACCCAATTTTCTTGATTGGCTGAGAAATCTGAGATTTGTTCTTAGATCTAAGGAGATAGGCTATGTCTTAGATGTTTCACTTCCTGATCCCCCTGCTACTGATGCTTCTGATGAGGATCAAAAAGCATATCATAAGCATTTCAAAGATAGTGACATTGCTACCTACATTATGCTAGCCTCTATGTCACTTGAGTTGCAGAAGCAGCATGAGTCTATAGATGGTAATACCATAGTGTTTCATCTTAGAGAGCTTTTTAATGAGTAAACTCGGTCTAAAAGGTTTGAGACCTCGAGGCTACTCTTCAAGACTAAGATGACTCTGGGGACATCTGCAGCGTGGTATGCACTGAAGATGAATGGTTATATTGAGAGGTTGGCCACCTGGGTTTTGTTATAGACTATAAATTAAGTATTGACTTAATTCTAGTTGGATTGTCTAATAGTTATTTACAGTTTGGGTTAAACTATCAAATGAACCAAATCTCCACCACAATCCCTGAGTTGATCAATCAGCTCAAGATAATAGAGCAGGTTATCAAGAAGGATGGCAAGCCATTGCTAGTGGTGGATTCTTCTTCTTCTGGTTCAAGAAAAAAGAATCTAAAGAAGAAAAGGTCTAAGAAACCAAAAGGAAATGCAGCCAAAAAGAAATACAAAGAGACTGCACCGAAAGGAACTTGCTTCCATTATGGCAAGAATGGCCACTGGAAGCGAAATTGTAAAGTCTATCTAGAGTTCTTGAAGAAGATACAGGAATCAGATGCCTCGACTCCTTCAAGTATGTTTTTCATTAAGGTTAATATTGTTTTTGATCATAACATATATGTATTAGATACTGGTTGTGGCTCACACATATGTAATGATATGCAGGGCCTCAAGGATAGTAGACAGCTCATGAAGGGAGAACTAGACCTATATGTGGGCAATGGAGCAAGAGTTGCTGCATTAGCTGTAGGCACTTATTTTTTTTCCCTCCCCAGTCGGCTCGTAATTTGGATGGTTGGTACTTTATACCTGTTTTGACAAAGAACATATTGTCTATTTCTTGTTTAAATAAAGTTAGTTTCCATTTAAATTTCAATAGCAATGAATGTTCTATTAGTTTTAATGGAATGCTTTATGGTACTGGTACATTATGCAATGGAATTCACATATTAGATATGTCGCATCCAATTATGAATGTCAATCACACGAAAAGAGATAAGCGAGATAATTTAAAATCAACTTACTTATGGCATTATCACCTTGGCCATATAAATGAGAGACGCTTAGCTAAGCTCCACAAGAGTGGTAGTTTAGGGTCATTTGGTTATTAATCATATGACATGTGTGAATCTTGTTTATTAGGCAAGATGACTAAGTTACCCTTTAAGGGAGAGGGTGAACGAGCGACTGGAGTATTAGACCTTATACATTCAGATGTATGTGTTCTGATGTCCATCCATGCTAGAAGTGGTTTTCTTTACTTCATTATCTTTATCGATGACTATTATCAATATGGGTATCAGTATCTGATGAGATTCAAGTTTGATACATTTGAAATTAAGTAATTTTTCAACTTGGGAAAGGTATCAAGACATTACAATCCGATCGAGGTGGTGACTACCTAGACTAAGAATTTTTAGATTATTTCAGAGATAATGGGATTTTATCTCAATGGACTCCACCTTGTACAACATAACACAATGGTGTGGTTGAAATAAGAAACCGAACCTTGTTGGACATGATACGGTCGATGATGGGCTTTACAAATTTACCAAAATCCTTTTGGGGGTATGCACTCGAGACTTGTTTATTTGCTAAATAGAGTTCCATCAAAGGTAGTTGATGTTACTGCATATGAGATGTGGATTAACAAAATACCCTATCTTTCTTATTTGGAAGTTTGGGGCTATCCCACTTATGTGAAGCGAATATAGTCAGATAAGCTTGATGCGATGTTTGACAAGTGTTTGTTCATAGGATATCCTAAAGAAGAAATGAGATATCAATTTTATCATGCTGAGGAACAAAAAGTGTTTGTTTCAAAGCATGCTATCTTTTTAGAAAAAGAGTTTCTTTTAAAAGAAGATAGTGGGAGCAAAATTGAACTTAAAGAAGTTCAAGATGCTCGAAAAGATGCAGATCAACTACCTAAACCTAAGACTGTAACTTATATAGCTGAAGTAACGGTTCAACCTTCTTCAACACAGGAAGTTTATAGGTCTATTGGATACGCTATGTTCCTGAGAGATATTGATTTCTCATGACCAAACATAATGATGTATTGCTCATTGAAGATAATGAGTTTACTACCTATTAAGAGGTTCTAAAGAGTTCAGAGTTTGAGAAATGGCTTAGCACCATGAAACCAGAAATGGATTCCATGTATGAAAACAAAGTATGGACTTTGGTTAAGATACACGAAGGAATAAAACCCATAGGGTGTAAATAGGTTTTCAAAAGGAAAACCAACATAGATGATAAAGTAATTACCTATAAAGCAAAGCCTGTGGCCAAAAGTTTCTGTCAAAGATAAGGAATAGACTACGACGAGACCTTCAACCTAATAGCAATGCTTAAATGCATTAGGATACTCTTAGCCATTTTCTCTCATTAGGATTATAAGATATAGAAAATAGATGTGAAGATAACTTTCCTAAATGGAAATCTAGCAGAGGATGTGTATATGACACAACCAGAGGGCTTCATCTCCTATGAAGCCAAAAAGATATGCAATCTTCAGAAATCTATCTATGGATTAAATAAGCATCTATGAGTTGGAATATCCATTTTGATGATACAATCAAAGAGTTTAGTTACTTAAAAAATCTAGATGAACCCTGTGTGTATAAGAAGGTTAGTGGGTGTGCAATAATTCCTTGTGCTATATGTAGATGACATATTATTACTAGGAAACAATGTCTTTATTCTACAATCTGTGAAGATTTAGTTGTCCAAATAATTTGCCATGAAAGATCTCAGTGAAGTAACTTATATCCTCGGGATAAAGATCTATAAAGATAGATCAATAGGGTTGCTTGGTCTTTCACAATCGACGTACATAGACAAGATGCTAAAGAGGTATAGCATGGAGCAGTCCAAGAGAGGGTACCTTCTTATAACTCATAGGATAACACTCTTGAAATCTACGTGTCCTAAGACACAAGATGAGAGGACGTGCATGAATATGGTCCCGTATGCATCTGCAGTAGGATCCATCATGTATGCTATACCATGTACAAGACTCGATGTATCATATGCTTTAAGTGTTATGAGAAGATACCAATTAGTTCCTAGTGAGGGTCACTAGGTGGCTGTCAAAAATATCCTCAAGTACTTGCGAAGGACTAAGGATGTTTTCTTGATATATGGAGATGGAAATCTAAAAGTGAGCGGGCATATAAATGCTAGTTTTCAATCTGATAAGGATGATTCCAAATCCCAATCTGGTTTTATATTCATATTGAAAGGTGAAGTGGTCAGTTGGAAGAGTTCAAAATAAGAAATAACTGTCGATTCAACAACCGAGGTAGAGTACATTGTGATTTCAGATGCTACAAAGGAAGCATTTTGGATCAAGAAGTTCATTACTGAACTTGGTGAGGTTCCTAACAGTGATGGACCCATATAGTTGTGTTGTGACAACAATGGGGCTATTGTGCAAGCGAAGGAACCAAGGTCTTATCAATGGTCTAATCACGTACTCTGCGGATATCATCTAATTAGGGAGATCATTGATTGATGTGATGTATAGATAGAGAGAATTCCTATAGAGTATAATATTGTTGATCCATTGACGAAGCCATTGTCACAAAATAGATTTGATTCTCATGTAATAGCCTATGGTATTAGAAACCAAGGCGATTGGCTTCAGGTCAAGTGGGAGATTTGTTAGAGTAATGCCATAAAGGCAATCACCTTCAGTGTGTTTTGTACAAAGTTATATACAGACTTTATTTTCAATAATAAAGAAAAGTATATTTCATTAATTTGGTGTTTATTCTTTATGAATTAGTATTGATCTATAAGAAAATTAATGAAGTCCATGATATATGACATAGCATGAAGGAAATTATGATATGATCATACTACTGAGATTCCTATCATACGTAATTACGTCAGTATCTAAATTATCCCTAGTTATAAGATTAATGAGACTGGACATCGTTAATCTAGATAGACTAGTACATGTCGAACTCCTTGATTTGGTAAAGCAGTGGATCTTAGAAATTGTAAACATGAGATGTTTAAAGTTGAGATATGGATGCTTACTAGAGGTAGTAAGTACATTGGATGACCTAGTATGAGATCATCACATGGATGTCCTATTCTAATCTCAGTGATAATCTCATCACAACAATGATGCAAGTATCCTTAGACTTGAGGTACTCAAGGATATCTTGGATATTGATTTTGTGCTTTGACTCCATTCTTTGTTGCCTTGCAGAGGTCGCTCATAGCGTGGTGATTAGGTATAGCATGAGGTATTCAAAGGTAATTAAGTAGCCAATATAGGATTCACCACTTCTGTGATAGAAAAAGATGATACCCACAGCCTCTTGTCAGGGTCATTACTTGGAAATCTCTGGCTGAAGTATATGTGTCATGAAGAATGTCTTCATTAACATATAGTGTAATGAATCCTAAGACGAGAACTGATATCACTTAGGTTAGATTTGACATAGTCAGTCTATTGAGAGTTAACACTTTACCTATACTCATATCTAAGTAGGGTATAACATGGTAAAAGGACGAATTGCATAGAACTTGTCTATGGTAGGGTTCATGAGATGGTTCTTGATGAGCAAGAGTTCGTTCATCAAACCACTTACTTTCGAATAAATTGGGGGTTATGATGTGTTGCTAGACACCACTTATGACTTGCTTGGATTAAATGTTAATCTAAGTGGTCAATATAACCGGGAACTTAATAGATGCATAAGAGTGACTCGGAGTTTTCATAAAATGAGTTTTGATAGAGATCCATAATATGGAGAGTAATAGAGCCAAATGGATCTTAATGAGATTGGGATATGTCCCGATGAGATCGTGATGTCCATATTGATGAAACAGGTCTCCGGTGGTTTTTCCACACCCGGGATCAAGTAGGATCGATCCTAGTGTGACTGGACTACCTCATAATATATATATATATATTATAATTAATATACATATATATGTATAAAAGATGGTGCAATGTGGATGAGGAGGAGGCTTATTTAAAAAGATTCATTTATTGTCTTTAAGTAACAAAAAGGCAAAAATGATAAAAGACCTACAAAAATGAAAAATATGTGAGAAGATAATTTTGAGAGCAAAAAAAGTAAGCAATCTTTTTCACGATTATCATCTATCTCTCTTCATCTTTCTCATCTTTTTCCACTTCTTTTTCTCTACACGATTTTCTCTCTATGGAACAAAGATAAGAGCCAGCACTCTTGTCTTTGTTCTAGCCATTTCCGGATCAAAGAGTTTGATTTGATTAGTTTCTCCGATCTCTACAGGGATACCATTAAAGACGGTTTGTTTTGGTAATTGTGGTTTGCGACAACCCGACGAGTAGAAGATCAAAGAATGAAGGAGACTACTCATAAAGTACATGGTTATTATATGAATGATTAATTTGTGTAAATGCCATGAATTCCTATATATATGTGTGTTATGAACATGTATGTGAACTGGGAATTTTCAGCTAGGTTTAATGGTATTTCTTTATATAAGCATGTAGACCTTGGAATTCGGGAAAGTCCTAAAACAATTTTTTTTATTTTTTTGCACCGCATGTATATGATGCGCACATCGGGATTTTCCTATGGGTACCCTGAAAGATAAGAAGCTTAAGGAAGCTACTTCTTCAATCATATTTATGATTGACACCAATCTTTTTACTTATGTTCCACATTTTAGGCACTTAAATACTGGATGTGGTTCTCATATTTTTAATAATATGCAGATGTTATTAAGTAGATCATTGAGGAAAGGTGGAATAGACCTATGAGTTAGAAATGAAGTAAGAGTTGGTACATTAGCTATAGAAACTTGTAGTATACTTTTCCTTCTGGCCTTGAATTAAAACTCAATAATTGTTATTATTTTCTAGTTAATACTAGAAACATCATTTCCATTTCTCATTTAGAATTGAATGGATTTATCTTTATTATTAGGAATACAAGTTGCTCTTTTTGTAATGATGATGTTTATTATAGATTTGGTTTACTTATAAATGGTTTAAATAAATTAGATCTTAAAAGGACAATCCTTAACATAAATAGCAAGAAAAGAAAGTTAAGAGGTAAAAATATTTCTTATTTATGGCATTGTAGGTTAGGTAATATTAAAGAAACTAGATTATCAAAGTTACATAGAAAAGGATATTTGGATCCTTTTGACTATAAATCATATTAGCCTTATGAATCTTATTTATTAGGAAAGATGACTAAATTACCCTTTATTGGAAAGGTAGAGCATACCAATGAGTTATTATTGCTTATTCATTCAGATGTATATGGCCCTATGTCTATTGGTGCTAAAGGAGAATTCTTATATTTCATTACAATCACGGATGATGATTTCAAATATGATTTTGTTTACTTAATGAAACAAAAGCTTAAATCATTTGAAAAGTTCAAAGAATTTAGACATATGGATAAGACATAAAATGGTAAGAGTATTAAGATAGATTTATTCTAGGTGGTAAATACCAAGGCCATGAGCATCTTTTTTACTTAAAAGAGAGTTAGATTATCTCAAAACTAATGTAGTCTTTCCTATCTCCTTTTGGGGATATGCTCTTGAAACTACTACTTATCTTTTAAATATAGTTACATCCAAATCAGTTGACAAGACTCCACATGACATATGGAATGGTAGTGGACCGAACTTGTCATACTTAAAGATTTAAGAATATGATGCTTATGTGAAGCATGCAACATCTAATAAGCTTTAAACTAATTCAAATAAATCCAAGTTTGTGGGATATTGAAAGAGAGTGTTGGACCTCAATTTTACTATCCTTTTGAACAAAAGGTGTTTGTCTCAAGATATGTTACATTCCTAGAAAGAGAATTTATTCTTAAGCAACAGCAGTGAGGTAGGACTTATAGAGGTTCAAAAAACACAAATTAACATCTTAATGGAGTAGGAATCTCAAGTTGATATATATAATGTACAAATAAGGCTTTAAGAGAGATATGGTTTTCTACGCATTAGAAAGATACATCATCCATCGACTAGATTAGATCTACATGTTAAAAATGGAAGGATAATTTGTTCCTTATAAATGATGAGCACACTAATTTTAAAGAAGAAATATCTGATATTGGTTTTTTAAAAGGGTATAAATTCATAAGATCTTAAATGAAATCCATGTATAATAAACAAGTATGGACTTTGGTGGATGGTTTTGATTGTATTGCACCTATAAGATGCTTTTGATGAAACCTTTTAGCCAATAATTATGCTTAAATCCATAAGAATCTTATGAAATCTAGTAAATGGATTTCAAAACATCATGTTATCAATAAGAATTTGCTCTAGGATGTGTATGTGACATAAATTAAGGGTTTTGAATCTAAGAGATTTCCTAATCAAGTATAATAGTAGAAAAAAGTCTATTTAAGGACTTAAATGGAGTTGGAAAATCAATTTTGATGAGACAATCAAAGAATTTGATTCTATAAAAAATTTGGATGAACCACATATCTGTAAAAATTCTATTAGGAGTGCATTTATCTTCCTAGTGTTTTGTATGGATAATATATTTCTGATTGGAAATGACATACTAATCCTCATCTGTAAAGATTCAGTTATCTAAGAACTTCATTATGAAGGATACTGGCAGTAAAGATCTACAAAGATAGAACAAAGAGGTTACTTAGCTTATCCTAATCCATTTATGGATCAATGAGGTTACTTGGCTTATCCTAATCTATTTACAAAGAAAAGTTTAGGTTTAACATTGAAAATTCTAAGAGGGGATTTTTATCCATGTTTTAAGATATTTCTTTCTTATTAATTATGTCTTAAAACATAAGAAGAGAGAGATAAAATGGATTGGGTTCTATATGCCTCGAAAATTGGATCAATCATGTATGTGATGATATGTACTAGAATATATGTCTATTGTAATTTGAGAATAACGAGCAATTTTTAAATCAATATGGGTGATGGTCACTACATCTTTAAAGTATATGAGAAGAACTAAAAATGTAAACTAATTTTTTTTTCTTAATCTATAAAAGAGCTTAACTGACAGTTTAAGGGTATTCAAATACTATTTTTTAGTTCGATCTAAATGATAGTAAATCAAAGTTAGGTTATATCTTCAATTTAAATAGTGGTGTAGTAAGTTGGAGGATTTTCAAACAACAAACCATTGCAGATTTTATGACTAAGGCATAGTATATCTATATGTCAGAGTTAAAAAAGGAAGTATTTTGGATTAAAAAGTTCATCATTGAACTTGGATTGATTCCTAGAATTGTTGAGCCAATATTACTATATTATGATAGAAATGACATCGTTGCATAGGAAAAGGAACCAAGGTTTAATCAATGATGCAAATATGTACTAAAGAAGTTTTATTTGATCAGGGAGATCGTGGAGTAGAAAGACAAAGTGTTAAAGTGAGTTCCCATTATAGAGAATCTTGTAAATCCTCTCACTAAGCCATTATCTCAGAAGAGACATAATCCACTTATAGATGGATATGGTATTAGATAAATAAATGATTGATTTTAGTACAAGTGAGAGATCATTAGTTTATACCCTTGTAGCTAATCGGTTGGTTGCAATTTTATGTAGGACATTATTATTTTAATTAATTGATGCATTCTTTATCTTTGTTTATTATGTTAATTACATTTGGTGTTTTAATAATAAATATTAAATTCCTACAATAATTACTATGCAATTAAAATTATAATGAGATTATAATAAGGAGATTTAATTTGCATTTACCTATTATTCCCAAATTATTCATGGTTGTAGTTTCATCAAGATGGGATATTGATGAAATAATAAAACTAGCTCACATTGTGTTTCTTTCTTATAAAGAAAGTAATTGATATTATAAATTAAAACATAGATAAACTTAAAGAAATATGTGGGTGTTTATTAGAGAGTAAGTTCACTAAACTAAACTTATTATAACGATTCATAATGGAATATTACTTATGTTTCTATTAATTTTCTCATACGTAAAAGACACTAAAACATCCATCATTATAGTTTTTCATTGCTAGCGTCTTGTTTCTGTAGATATGCATTGGCATTGCTTCTTTTATATTTTATCACTGACCATTTAATTAGGTTGCAAACTATGGATGATATGCATTGGCATTGCTTCTTTTATATTTTATCACTGACCATTTAATTAGGTTGCAAACTACAGATGTGTATATTGTTGCTTTCACTAAATCCTTTTTCTTTTTGTAGATATAAGCTTCTCCTTGTTTGATTTTAGTAGAAAATATACTCATTTATTATTCTAAGCTATTTTTTGTGTTTTCTTTCTCAAACAGGAGATGAAAACACATTAAAATAGGGGGCTTTCTTTCAAATAAAGGAATCCTCCACTGTGCTAGGGTTTTCATTTGGTTTTATACAACATAGCCAAGATGGTTTGCTATCTTTGCCTAATCTGGAGAAAAACAAAGTATAGTTTTTGTTTCAATTTTTGGTTTGGATTTTATAAGAGTAGTTCCATTCTCCACCGTCATTGTTGATTTTGAGTGTACAAAATATTTTTGGATTTTTTTAGTGTAGGGTTAACAAGGTTAATTTCTTTTGGTAACATTTTCTCTTGCTTTATATTTTGTGTATGCTTTCATCTTTTTCTTTTTGTTAGTCACTTTTTTCTTTTACAATGAAAAAACTCTCATGATATGCCTTTTAAGATTGTCAAAGATTCTTCTCCACTACACATTGATCTCTTTTTTTTTATGTTCATACCTTACTAATATGTAAGCCATAATCATACCCATAACTTAGTTTCATCAAGAAAAACCTAGTTATCAAACTTGTTATTTTTCTTTATCACTGACAAAAAGAGCACATTTTTTCAATTTATAAATTTTCTCCATTTGGGTTTGGGTTTGGGTTTGAGAAAAAGAAAAAGCCCAGATCTTTCTTTATTATTGACTTCCTTACTCAATAATAGTCTAATTTTTTGAAGGAGATTATTGGGTTTATAGGAAAGATTTGATATTTACTTAAAAAACAGAAAGATTTGATCTCAAAGGAAGTGTTTTGTGAGTTCTTTCTGTTTATAGTGTTCATTATATATGTATGTATATTTAACTAATGTATGCTGCATTTAGCATTTTGCAGAAACTCATTTTCTATTTATTTATGCAAATTAGGTTTTGTTATTTAACTTTATTTAATTGCAATGTAAAGTGAAATGAAGATATTATTAGCTTATATTTTGGACTATCTACATTTTACTTTGCTTGTGGGCATTGGTACTTGTGATTTTCATATCCGTTTATTGCAAGTCCCTTTTAGGTTTTTATATCAGTTAGTTGCCTTTTTCTTAGTATTCCTAGAGTCATTTGGGGACTGGTTAGGTTTGTCTTTTATAGTTTATGTTGGACATTAAGGTAAGGAGTGGTGGCTTTAACTTCTAATGAAAGAGCATAGGCTAGTCCTTCAATAAGTTTTAGGTCTAGGAGAAAAGAAGATTTTGATAGATTATATATAAGTTCTTGGAACATCAGGACCCTTCCAAGGAAGTTTTTAGAATTAGTGGAGATTTTTCAAAAAAAAATAAGATTCATCTCCCGCTAGGGGAGCCATGGGTCCATGCATCTCGTGCATGGCTATGTAGTGGAAGCATTGGAATCAAAATTCTAACACCATGATATCCCCAAAAAATCCAAAATCTATATGCATGTATGAATATAATATATGAACATGAAATTACAACATATGTACTTTACAAATGCTCCTTATTTCTTGAATCTTCTCCATGTTTTGTTTGTAGCAAATATCAAATACCTTTAACAGCCAGTGAATAACATGTAGAGATGAAGAAATATCACTATTTAAGGGTGGTTAGAGCACTAAACAAGATGAATTCAGGTAGATGCTTAACTGAGAGTTAGGTAATAAACAAGTTACATACAATTAAGCTCATGCAACAGTTGCATAAAATTGCATGAATAAACCTCATGATCACTCCTCTCAACCTCTAAAACTTTTTAAAACTCTCAGCCTCTCAATTGAGTGTATTTTTAGTTGAATTTTGTGTGTACATAAGTGAGGAACTCACTTCTATAGCAAATGTCATCAAGTGGATCATAACTTGCTTAAAATGATAGCCATGCACACTTTGTTTTTCATCCAATCTTTTATGCATGGTACCCTTAGGTTTTCGATTATTTGGGCACCTAAATTAACTCTTAGTCTGAGTATATCATGAATGGTTTCATGTCACTTGAATTAACTCTTAATCCATGCAAATCCTGAAGTGTTTCATGATGCCAATTTAATGGAATGTAAATGAATTAACACATGAACTCTTTGATAGTTAATTATTTGAGATACGAACCTTTCCAGAGATAGTTACTGTGTAGTTCATCCCTTCACCATCCCATACCCCACTTAGTTCAGAGTATATATTATGTGTCAACTCCCACTAGATTGACTATGTCACATCTAGTCTAAGTGATGTTAGTTGTTGTCCTAGGGATCTCAATACTCTATTTGTCATTGAAGACTCTCTTTATGACACATAACTGCTCTAGCTAGAGATTCTCGAGCAATGACCTGGAAAGAGGCTGTAAGTATCATCTCTTTCTATCAGGATTGGTGAATCCTTTAATGGCTACCTAATTACCTTCGAATACTAATAGCTATACCCAATCACCACCCTATGAGCGACCTTATTTTGAGGCAATAAGGAATGGTGTCAAAGCACAGGATTATTATCTAAGATATCCTTAAGTACCTCAAGTCTAAGAATATTTGTACCATTGTTATGATGAGATTAATCATTGTCATTTGATAGATCATCCATATTATAATCTCATAGTTAGTCATCCGATGTGCTTACTACTCTTAGTAAGCATCCACATGTTAACTCTAAAAATCTCATGCTTACATTTTATAGGATCCACTACACGATCAAATCAAAGAGTATAACATATGCTAGCCTATCTGGATTAACAGTGTCTTGTCTCATTAATCTTATGACTAGGGATTATTTAGATACTAACATAATTGCATATGATAGGAATCTCATTATCATGATCTCATCATGATTTCCTTCACGCTACGTTTTGTCTCATGGATTTCATTAATTCTATTTAAGATAGACATCAATTCATAAATAAATGAACATCAAATTATTGAAAATTATCTTTCAATTTATTAATCAAAATAAAGTTTATACAAAAGTGCTAAAGGTGACTGGCTTTATAGCACTGCTCTAACACATATAACGTGCATATAGGAGACAAAGTGGAGGATAAAGCAAAAGATGTTAATGGGTTCAAACTTTAGTATTCAGATTGTTCAAGGTAATAGAATGGGGTAGGTGTCTTAGTTACCAAGGAACTCATAAAACATGTTTTAGGAGTAAAGAGCACTAATAATAAGATTATGTCCTTAAAGATTATGGGGAAAGTTACTATTTTTAATATGATGTGTGCTTATTCGCCCTAAGTAGGATTCAAAAAACAATTTATGTGTCAATTTTAGGAAGAGTTGAATGAGGTGAATCAATAGATCTCCCCACCCCAAATAAGAGAGTTATTTTAAGAGGAGACTTTAATGGTCATATAATTGTCACCTCATATAGATATGCATGGACTCATAGGGTATTGGGTATGGTAATAGGAATGATAGTGGGATTACTTTGGATTTTGTAGTAGCATTTGAGCTAGTGATCACTAACTTATTTTTAAGAAGATGAGGGGTAGTTGGTGACTTTTAAGAAAAGAAAAAAAGAAATTTCAAATTGTCTGCTTCTTTGTGAGGTAGAGCGATTGACCTAGTTACAAAGATTGCAAGATGTTACCTCATGCTTACTTGTCAACTTAATATAGATTGTTGGTTATAGATCTTATAATTAAGGAGGAAGAAGAGAAGTCCTTAGAGGTGTACCAGAGTTAGATATTGGAATCTGAAAGGACATATGGCAGTTAAAGTACTAAATAGATAAGAATGGAAATTGGAAGTAGATGCTAACCAAATACGGGGGAATGTAGCAACTCTTTTACGGGAAATAGATAAAAAGATCTTAGGTGTGTCTAAAGCTCCTAGTGGTAGTATATTGGAGTCTTAGTGGGGGAATGAAGACGTGTAAGAAAAGGTTAAGATCAAGAAGGTTACCTATAAAGCTATGTTAGATAACACTTAAGGGGGTAAAGAAGGTAGTTAACAAAGAAAGTTACAAACTAGAAAAGAAAAAAGACAAAGAAGATTGTCTCAGAAGCTAAAACTATAGCTTACAAGGAATTATACAAACTATTAGAAACTAAAGATAGAGAAAAGGATCAGAAGATCATTAGGGAAGAAGTTGAAAAATATTTGAGGGATATGAAGAGTGGAAGGGTAGTAGGGCCTAATGAGATTCCCATAGAGGTATGAAAGAACCTAGGTAAGGAGCGTCTTACTTAGCTAGCCAAAATTTTTAATGTTATATTTAAGACTGTTAAAATTTTGGATGAGAGGAGAATTAATATTCTAATTCCTTTCT
>JANIIA010000009.1:61709517-61734636 GCA_027478495.1 Erythroxylum alaternifolium | reverse complement strand
CAACAATCCAAAACCCATCATCATACAATCCATTTCAATCTTATACATTAAATGAACAAAAATGAAATGGAAAGGAAATAAAACTCAGATCGGACAATCCAGGAAGGAAGCAGCATTCGGACACCACCTAATTTAGGAAGCAGTAGCGTCGGGACCTACTTCTTCTTCTTCCTCTTCTTCTTCTTCTCTCTCTCTCTTCTTTTCTCTCTCTCTTGAACTTTCTAAAAGTGGCAGAATGTAGAAGCTCCTTTAGGGTTACATCCTTAAGTCTTATATAGTATTTCCAATTAGGGTAACCCTAAGGTCTTTTTTGGGTTCAAAAGGTCCCAAAAATCCTTTAAAAACTTAAGTTAGGATTGCTTTTAGTGTATCTATCACATAGGCCAAGATCGTGGCCCTTAGTAGCATGATTATGGTTGAGAGTTTTTGCTTCTGTCACGATTATGGCCCATAACAACACAATTGTGGCTCCCTGCACTAACTTCTATCATGATCGTGGCATATTTCCCACGATCGTAGCTTTTTGCTCTTGCTTCTGTCACGATTGTGGCCCTGGGTTATTTCCCGGGTCTTCTCCAAATCTCCTCCAATTGTCCTAAAATACTAAAAAATACATCAAGGCATCTCATTAATATAAAATTGAAGCCCAACGTCATGTTCCAACCCACAAAACACTTAAAACACAAATATTTACTAACTAACACAATTCTAACCTAAGCACACACTAAACAACCAAATAAACAAATAAACACACACTAAACTACCCATAAAAACATGATGCAATCTACACCTATCAACGAGGCATAGGAAGGTTTTATTGATCTCCAAAAATATCTTGCCTTTCTCAAACGCTTCCAGTATATCTTTAGTCATTAAATTCCATATCTGGGGCCAAGCTTTTTGAAAAAAAAATCCATTTAACCCATCTGATCTTAGGGCTTTTTCAAGACTCAATTCAAATACTTCTTCAATATGAGTGCATTCAGCTTATTTCCTTCACTAAAGAAACCTCCTTATGAAAGATTTTAGAGCCTATGGAGTATACCTGCTTATAGAGAAGGCACCAAAGGAACTTCTAAGAAATATGAAGGCCTTGTCCTTGAGCTCATATTGTGATCCTGTCATTTGTTACTAGGTAGTAGATTTTATTGTGATTCTTCTTGGATAAAATGGTGTTATGGAATAATTTTGTATTTTTATCCCCTTTAGGATCCATTTCATTCTAATTATTTTCTTAAGGAGGGAGCAGTTATTCCTTTCCACTATTATGTTAGAGTTCAATGCATTCTTCTCCTTATTTAACCGAAATATATCACTTGGATGTTTTTACACCTCTTCTTACAATAAAAACAACAACAACACCCAATATGAATCTCATTAATATGCAGGATCTGGGAAGGTCCAATAATACATAGGCTTACACCTCTTTTTATATCACCCTCAACTTGTTTTTGGCCTTAGCTACAATCCAGAAAGTATTGCATTCCCTAATCCTTTTAAGCTTTTTAATTTCTTTGTTAGTTTTGGATAATTTTCTCTTTTAAAAAAAGATTTATAACTCTAGACAGGATATGTAATCCTATTCTCAATAGCTTGTCCAAAATTCACATATTCAACCATAAAATTATTGAGAAAACATCTCTTGTTATTAGAAATAAGTTGTGTACTACGATAAGGGAGTGATTAGATAGTAAAGGATTTAGAGATGTAGCTATACTTTAAAAAAACCTAGCCAACCACTCAATATTTTCTATTTCTCTATCTAATTTCTTTATTTTATACCAATTAGTGGCAATTTTGTTACTCCATGTATGGAAACTTCCCTTAGACTTTAAATTTGTGACTTTCAATCATTAAATATACTCTTTTAAATCACTAAAAAATTCCTCAAAAAATAGTTTCCAATATATCTTAAAGAATATATTGTGATGTGAAATCTCAGAAATTGGGGAGTTAATAATCTGATGTATACTCTAGAGTTTATGTCACAGCCACTTTCTTTGAAAACCATAGTTTGAACAATACACATATTTAACTGCAATTATGATGTTCTCCTATAAGAACTTCACCACTATATGTATGTACTGATCAGTAGTGTTGATGATATCCACCTTAATAATTCTTATATCGAATGTAGAAGTATACAATCATAATGATGATTTTGGTGGTTAGACGTAAAATTCCAATAATTTTCAGTTAGCTCTGAGCATTGGAACTTTCCTTTGCTCACTTTTGATACCAATATGAAAATAATACTAAGTTTATTTTCTAAAATAAATCCTATAAGGGATTGTTGCTTATTTAGGGTTTTTATGCCCCTTACATTGTGTGAAACCAAAGTTATTTAGGGTTTTCCATCTTAGCCCCTTCGGCCTTGTTTATTGTCATTGCAGTTTTGAAATCTTTATTGTTAAGCTTGCAGTTCCCTATTCCATCATGGAAAATATTACCTAGCATTTAGGCTTTTGAGTCTCATAAATCTCCTCTACCCTTTCTTCTTTTACTTGCCATTGGGATTCCTCTGAACATTTATGGTTTACCTTCACACTCCTTGCTCTAATCTTCCAGACCTCAATATATTTAAAACTGGTATTTTCCATGTGTGTACTTAGTCTTACTACTCTATTTAAGTTGTCAATATTTATATCTAAATGCCTTTTAAGACTATGTATCCTTTTAGTTATAAACTCTTCTAGCTCCAATCCCATTAGTTTATTATAATCGCCCCTTTTAAATCTTTTTTCTAGTTTCTCTCTACTTCTTGCCTTGGATCTTTAAAGAGGGCTTCACTAATATGACATCCTAATGGAATCCTCTATAAGGGAGTCCCCTTCTCCGAGTCTTATTATAGGTATGGAATCAGGTAAATCCTTTTAAAGTTAAACATTGACACATAACCTTGCAAATTCAATTCTTTTCCTTATAATTGTTATTTTATCCATACAGACTAATTTTTCCATAAAGTTAGCAAGAATACTTAACCTCTTTGTAGACCAATATTCCAATGGCACTCCATAAAGATTGATCTATAAGGACATATTCTCTTGCCTGATGTATTCAAGGATTACTTCAGGTTTCCATGGTTGAAGTCATAATAAATTGATTTGGATGTACCGTGGACCTTCTTTAAGAATCTCTTGTTTCTGTCTTAATTGTAAACTTTAAAAGCACTATATTATCTTCTGATAAAAGCACCTTTGTAGGGCCTCTTTCCATAATATATTGACCAAGTTTCTCATCATAGGGAATGTTAGACGCTTACTTAAGAAAAACCATACTAAGGTAGAATTCCAAGTTCTAGCTCCTTCTTTCAATATCTCTATATCTAAAGCTAAAATGGCTCTACCTTTCGATCCGGAGGGAAGAAAGTATCGAAGAGAGTAATCTATGCTTTCTCCTACCACCCTTCTCCATTTGAGTCGAGGTTTAATATAAAGGTAGTTATTCCCAAAATGGATATCTTAGGGACCACTTGTTTGAGTAATTGGTGGTGGTGGTGGTGTTGCACCAAATGGAGGTTTAATAGTTGGGTTACTTGATAGGGGAAAAAAAGTAATAAGATTTTATAGAGGAGGCTCCTCAATTACAAACATAGCGAAAAGTGGGAATGTTGTAAAGATGACATAAGAAAGGTTGAAAACTTATTATAAAAATAATTAAGTATGAGAAAACAAAAAAAGAGGAAAAGACGAGAAAACCTTATATTGCAACAACTAAAAATTGCAATTCACTTGCTCACCTAACACTTTAATTATATTATTGATTATTATATAAGTTATTTTTTATTAATTAGAATGAATTAAGAAAGTTAGCAAGAATTCAATTTATACATGTAATATAAACTTATACTTATGCATGAATAAGGGAAATTTTAAAACAAGAGTAGCACCCAATTTTATTTTTAAGCAAATTGTTGGCATTAAATATTATGAAATTTCTACTTATTGGAAAGAATTCTTGACAGTAGTGAAGTCAGCAAGATATTGAAAATGATATTTATAAGAGATTCCATCAAGACTAAGTACAATAGTTCAAGACGTCTTTAGAAACAAATAATTTCAATTTTATTCCAACAAAAATTTAACTATGATGTTTATGTTTTCTTTTTTTATGATTTTAAAACAATACAAAGAAGAAATGGTAAAAAGTAAATTTGTTTTTAATATAGTGAAAATGAGAAATAAAACATAAAATGCAAGATAAGAGAAGGATTTATCAGTGTCCACTATTTTCCTTAGCATAGAAACCTTAAGAATTCCTCATGGTCAAGTCTTTCAAATTGCCAAATTACATAAGCACGCATTTTGTGGCTTCATACTATAACACAAAAACCTGCAATTTTATTAAATCTATTTTATCCTCTGTATAATATCTTCAAACAATTAGGATCAGTTTGAAAGAAACCTTCATAACAACTTACTAAAAGAGGTATATAACAAAAAAGACGTATTCTCTACCAATTCCATACTTTATTGCACCTTCTTCACATTTTAAAATTTTAAAAGAATGTTTGATCTTATTAAAAAGATTTAACCTTTTTAGGAACATTTTTAACCAAGTCTAAAATAGCTTTCAAATTTTATTTATTTTTTACTTCTTCGTGAACATAAGAAAAATAAAGAATTAAAAGTGAGCACCTAGATTCTATCCTAGAAGATCCCATGTATTAATGGATAAAATATTAGTGAGATGATAAATTTCTAACCATGAATTTTTAAAAATAAAAACAAGTTGAAGTTGATCCTTAATCACAATTATTAGTTCTCTAAAATATATGACAACAACTATTTGTCCATTGAGAAACCCACTTTGAATTGAAGAATTCCATTGTAATAAAATAATCTTATAAAATATTTTGCAAAATAGTAAGAAAAAGGTGTCAAATAAAGATAAATAAAAGATACAATAAAATTACAAATAAAAAATGGTAAATAACTTAAGTCAAACTATTTTTTACAAAACAAGAATTGAAGCTGCAATCTTCTAACTAAAATTTCAACATCTCAGAAATTTTTATATCAAATTTGAACTTGATCTAATAGTAAATAACTCTAGATTATACCCAAAAAGTGAAACTGATTTTAAAAAAATTCTATTGTACTCTTTCTTTTTCCCCCTCTTTTCTATATTATTTTTTTGTCAACTTACTCGTACTCACCACTAATCCAAATCTTAGACAACAAAAAGATTAGTCAAAAGAATATAAAGGGTTTTTAAAATAGTAATTTAAATCCAATAAATTTGAACTTTTTAACACATAAGAGGAAAAAGGTCTTAACGTAACAACTCTTCCCTTCTCTGATTATATGTAGGAGGCCATCGTCTCAACGAATAAGTAATATGCATCAAACTTACTTCTTGACAAAGACTTAGTCATCATATCATACCTATTGATATCTTTATGAATTTTTTGCTGCTCAACTAACTTAGAATATGTAACATCCATAATCTAATGGTATCTAACATTAATATACTTCAATTTACTATAGAATTTGAAATTCTTAGCAAGTTGCACTGTACCTAGTTATCATAAAGTAGCACATACCTTTCTCACACAAAACTTAAGCCCCTAAAAAAATCTCTTCATCTATAGTATTTCTTTATAAGCTTTAATAGTCGGGATAAGATATGCTTCTATAGATGAAAAAGCAATGCATTTATACAAATTATAAAGGTAATTAAATATCATAAAGTGGACTTCCTTGTATCAACATCTTTTATTATGTTTGAATCAGTATATGAAGAAAGAATAGATCTCCTTGTTTCAAAACACGAGCTCAAACTAAAAAGCCATGAAGATATTTTAAAATCCATTTTACTGTGTTATAATATTCTTTTTTTGAATTAGAAAGAAAATAACTAATAGCCCTAATAATATGAACAATTTCAGGTTTCCTATAAACTATTATGTACATCAAAATACTAATAACTAAATCACAAGGAACTCTTTCCGTATCTTTGTCCTCTTCTTCACTAGAAGACTTTTGAGTTGTTTCTAATTTAAAGTGTATAGCAAGATGTGTACTCACCACCTTATCTTTGTCTATATTAAACCTCTAAAGCACTTTCCTAGTGTAATTCTCATGTGATAGCAACTTTTTAACTTTCCTATCATGAATGATTTTTATGACAAGAATCTACTTTCGTAGCCATATGCCTTCTATAGCAAAATCTTGACTCAAATCGTAATATGACTTTATAATGTTAAAAGCATTTTGACCAATAATAAGTATGTTGTCAACATAAAAGAAAAAAGTAAACAAAACAAAGTTATCATTATATAATCTCTACATAAGAAAATAATGGTTAGAGTAAGTCTTCTTGAATCCTCGCTTTCTTATAATAAAATCAAGCTTCCTGTACTATTTCCTTGGTGCTTATTTCAAGCTATAGAAGCCTTCCTTAATTTATAGAACTAATCTTATTTTCCTTTTTCTTTGAAACCTTTTAGCTGCACCATATAAATCTCCTCATTTAAATCACCATAGACAAAATCAATCTTCATATCCATCTACTCAATTTCTAAGTCAAGTCATACAGCTAAACCCTAACACAACTCAAGTGGATGAAATCTTCATAATTAAACAAAACATTTCATTAAAATAAATTACCTTCTTCTGGATAAATCCCTTAATAATCAATTTATCTTGTACCATCAAATTAAAGTGTCATCAGCACACTTCACTATGGAAACTCATCAATTCTTCAAAACTTTTTAGTCATTAGGTAGTTTAACTAAATTATAAGTGTTATTATCATGTAAGGATTTCATATGATCCATCATAACTTCAAATCATTTCTCCTTCTACTTACGATTTATAGCTTCTTTAAAGCTTTTAGGTCCTCCATCATTTTAGAAAATATCTTGAGAGAAGTTTTTAGAGCCTTTATAGTTATTACTTCTAAATTTGTTAGTTGTTGACCAACCATAACATCATGTAATGGATTATTTAAATTATCTACATCTTACTAATCATTTTGCACTTTATCTCCATTTTTATCTTCATTTTGGATCTCAAGATCTTAATGACCATCTTTAGCTATATTTTATGCATCATTAAAGGAAACTGAATCAATATCAACCAAGATCTTTCCTTTAAGAATCATTCCTCTAAGCCTTATTAATTTCCTTGATAGTATTTTCCCAAAGAAAACTACATTATAACTTTTAACAAGTTTCTTCATTACTAGATCTTAAAATTGGCAATTGAACTCATTTAAATATAATCAATGAAGACAAATTGCTTGGCTATAACATTTAGCTTCAACCTATCATTTTTAGGAATATGCATAAGTGCTTTGCATCTAAATAGTATCAAATGATCTTAGGAAGCATCCTTTTTAAACCAAACAGTATCAAGAACATTACCATCAAAACAGTAGTGGGATACAGATTATTAACATAAGAAATTATGGAAAGTTCTTTTACCCAAAAGCAATTTGGCAACATTTCTTCCGCAAGTAAGTTGCTAACTTTTCACTTTCTCCATTAAATTTTTACTCATCCTCTATACCAAACCATTCAATTAAGGAGTCTTTGGAGGAGTTTTTTTTTAAATGTGTGATAATGTGTTGTTTGAGATAGTTATCAAAAGATCAACAATATTTAACACCATCATCATTATGAATGCATTTCAATTTATTGTCTTTTTTTCTTTCAAAAAAGGTTTGAAGTTCTTTAAACTTCTTAAGAACCTAATATTTGGTCTTCAAAGCTAAAACCTAAAGTTTCCTAGAATGATCGTCTATAAAGGTGTTACAATAAATTATACAAACATTTTGTCTCATCTTAAAATGATCACAAATATCAAAGTGTACAAACTTTAGTAAATCCAACTTTTCAAAAGGGTGGTGACTCTAAAAAGAAACTTTTAGTTTCTTAATCAAAAAATGAACATACTTTTCCAACCTAGCTTCTTTAATCCCATGAAGTAAGATTTTCTTACCAAACAACCATTCCCCTTCACACTCATATGATTCAATCTTTTATGCCTAATTTTGATGATTAGTCTCCACTATAGTAATCAAGATGCAAGAAATAAAACCTTGCATCATGTATAAATTAGAGGACTTATTACCTCAAGCGACAACTAACGAACCTTTAGTAAGTTTTCATTATTCATTATTAAAGACTATTGGTCTTTAATGGATCCCAAAATTAGGATTGTAAATTAGGTATTGGCAAAATTTAAAGAATTTTTTTACTCAATGAACTCAATTTAACATCAATCAATTTATAATAATAAAGGAATTACTTAAAGCAAATCAATCGAACAATTGAACAACAATTTAAAGTAGATAAAGAAGTGAAAGGCAAATTAATTTATGGTGATTTAACAAAAAACAATTGCCTATGTCAACTCTTCAAGAGACTTCCTGTAATTTCTATTAGTTCTCTTTTTTAACATGGCAAAAAAGGAACCTCTTACAATAATATTGTATTTTCGCAAGTAAAGAGCAACTCTTTTCTTTTCATACAAAACCCACATTTTTTTTAAAGGAACTCTGGTCCATAGGGCTTTTAGGGTTTGTCCAAAGCTTAGCCAACCTAAATTTGGCCTATTGACTTTAGGTCAACTAAGATTTATTTTATATCACTCATTTATTTACATCTCTCAAAACTTTATTAGACCAAAATTATTACAAATAATGCAAATATAAATATTGGACGTACAATTTTAAAACTTAATTGTGATTAAGAAAAACTTCACCGTACTTGAATCACAAATAAATAATTATAGAAATAAAGTAGAAATAGCTGCTTGACACTAGACTTGCATGCATGCTTGATAATTAATACAAAATAACAATTGGCAACTTATGTTAATAGAAAAGTAATCGAAAGAAGTCTTTTCTTACTTATGTTGAAGATTAACGGTTTTTCGTTCTCAAATTTAAATTTCAACAAAATGATAGGGGGAACAAGTAAGCTATCACCTTACTAAATAACTGACTTAAATTTCAGTTAATAAACATATTTATCTTTTCATACTATTTGCAATTTTATTCATCACATATTTCCAAATAACAAAAATAATCTTAACTTTTTATTAAATGACAGGCAATGGTCACATATGCCACCACCTGTGGACTTTAGATGGTTTTGCATAGTTTACTTAAAACCTTTTTAAGTTACTGAATTGAAAGTTTAGTTTCCCCACCGTATATATTTTTGGAAGGTTTTCTTTTTCCATCCTTCTATTCATTACATTTTATAGCATGGTTATAATTAATCAGATTCAGTAATAGACAAATGAAGGCCACATAATATCAATCAAATAATTTTCTCTCCTTTTATGTCCATGTATAAAGTTTGTGTTAGGGTTGGAAATCAACATTAATATGCATGTGATATTTGTAGAAGAGTATCATAGAAAGAGTGGTCTACTTAATATAGTTTTCTGTTATTTGCAAGTGATTCCGTGAATTGATAAATGATTTTGTACAATCATTAAATGATTTTTACAAGAGCGCTACTCAAACTTTAATTAAAGGTCAAAGGAACTAACACTTTGAATATTTATATATATAGCTTCCTTAACATTTGTAAAATGATGAAAACTTTATATTTTAATAAAGTTGAGGTTAGGAATTCAACAACCTCATTTTTATCTAGTAGTAATGAAAAAGTAATAAATATACAAGCAAAAATTGAAGAACTTGTAATATGAGTGAGGATAACATTTATGTTTGGGTCTAAGTTGGTTTAAAATCAACAAAATTGATTCAAGTTAATCGAGTTTTGAGCTAAGATAAGATTTTTTAAAAAAAGTTTTGAGTTTCAAACTAAATTTGAGTTCAAGCTCGAATTGTCTAATCCCTCTCAAATCCGAATATGTTAAATGAAATAATCTAATTTTGTTAATTAAATTTTAAAAAATAAATAAATAAATTTGACTTGATCAGATTTCGAGTTGCTTAAACCCGATCAAATTCAAACACAAACTATAAATTTCAAGTTTGAAAATATTAATTTCAAGTCGAGTATAAATTTTTAGATCGAATTCGACTCAGACCAAATGCCAAGTCTAGATGTGAGGAATATTCATATTATAATATATGCTTTGCAAAATGTCTACGCTTGCTTAACTTCTTATATTTCGCTTCTTCCATCACCCTCCAGAAACCTTCCTTTGTGACTTTAATCCTGGCCTAAAACATTGATTGAGCTTTTAGCTATCTCAAAAACATTCGTGTCTGTATAATTCTTTTCTTTAGTTCTTTCATTCCTACAAATCATCGATTCTTGCATCAACACTTTACAGTTGTTGAAGGATGTGAAGCCGAAAGCTGATTCCTTTCTGTTAGCTAACTTGTGTTCACCAATCCAGCTTTGGATAAAGAGCTTTTATGTGATAAATTTGTTTTCTATACATGTACCAACTCTTTTTAAAAGGACATTATCGATAATGAATGGTCATTAAACAATTATCAACCACATACTGGGTTATAGTTTGAATTCAAGATCCCCAAAAGGAACGTATTATAGGCTAATGAACGTTGTGTCACTTGCATCATCACCGAAAGAACACTAAAACCAACCCACTTTGGTTCCATCAAAGTTCCCTATAAACACGACTCGATCTTATTTCTTAAACAGAACGTTGATGGCTGATTTATCAAGTTTTGCATCAGATAGCCCATACGTTCCATAGTAGCATATAATACCTTCCGATATACTTCTGAGATCAAATTTCGAAACAATAATAAGATAATAAATTGTCAACGGAATACTCAGCTTGACCGGATTTTTCCAACTCTTCCTATTTCTTTGCTTTCACAAATTAGTCTCACATTTTACCTTCGTCTTTCAACTTTTTTCCAAAGTTCAGAATCTGTCACTTAGTCATGGCCTCATATGGAAGAACTACATGATCTATTAATCCGATGATCCATAGATGGTTATAAAATATCATGCCTTGAAGCTACATAAGATGAATTTGACTAGCTACAAGTAATCTAATTTTAAAAAGTATTGGATGGATCTTTTGGTTGGCTCTGAAAAGGTTAAACAAGTATGCGTGTTCAGGGTGGATCAGAATGGATACATAGGAATTTATGTCCTGCACCTAGCAAACAAGATTCCATACAGCTCATACATGTTCAAAATTAGCAGAAGTACCTTAACTAGCGGCGATATTAACATTACATACTTTCAGATAAAGAATCGGGTACTTGATGCAAAATCAGAAAGTGTAAAATCAATTCCTGAACAATCTTGAAATGTAAATTGATAAACTTCTGAAGGTTTAGAATAGCTACAAACCTATGAAACTTTTTACTAATGCATATGCACTATAGAACTTGCACTGATACATCAAAACATAATAGGGCATGACGCTGGAAGCAAGATTGCTCGATAATAACAGAATCTGCAAATAAACTATTGAATCTTAGGAATTGCAACATCACTCATACACTAGAGAACCTAAACTGAAACAAGGCTAGTAATTGTCATCCTGGGATTAGATACAAACTTGGATTATGTAATCAACCAAAGATATTCGATAACTAAAGTCAAATATGTAGTCTATTTTCGCTACATAAGATCGTCATTTCCACGTGAATGGCACAAATGGACCTTTCTGGGGCTAACAGATGTAAACTACATGCATTCATGACGTATTAGGATAACTCAGGTAAAAAGAAATCATGCATTTGGTCATATCACCAATAAAACCATGGAAGTATCTAAATCGATTTTATTTCAGCCTCTGGCTTCTGTGGCAGTTTCAGTTGGCGGGGCATGGATATCCGAATTCTACTCATCTCTTCTCGAGAGAAACATCTGTCAATAAATGAATCGTGATCTCCTTCCTATTTTAGACTTTGTTGTATTCGTGAGTTGGTCAGATTTTTTCCAAAACACTTTCTTTAGAGAGAAAATTGATGAATTAGTTTAACAAGAGGCTAAATTACCATATTGCTCAAGAAACCAAACAAAAATATTATAGAAAATTCAAATTTGTAATCATACAGTGAACTGGCAAACTATTGTTTAAATATCCTGTCATATATATAAAATGCCAAATTGTACCACCATACAGTTGTACTTCTAATAATCCACTGCTAATTCTTAGATATTTCCTTCATAGTTTGTAACTTCAATTTATGAATAGAAGCAAACACACAGTCCCTACAATACAGGGGTAATCAATACATCAACTTTTTAGTTTTTTGGTGGTTTTAAACATTAAACTTTGACGAGCAACAGCCACTAGAGAAGGCAAATTTCACCTCGCCAACCTGGGCAAGTAGTGCATAATTCTCTGCTCTAAATCTAATATGAAAAGGCCTTTGCAGCACTAAAATTCACTTGTCTTGCCATTAACCCACCAGTAGGTGTTGAAGACATTTCTCAACTATTGCTGTACACTTAAAGCAGAGGTTCTGCATTAGCAGCCAACACATCATACACGGATTTTGGATAACCAGCCGACTAAAATTGGGCATATGCAACAATACACAACAAGCAGTCATTGTGTAAGCATTAAGGCAACATTGGATCACCTGATGAGGGAAGCAATTGCAACTCTGATTCATCAGCTTGTCGATTGGTAGTATAATCTGCCCCAGAATTACCTAAAGAATTAGAATAAATTAAGTTATGCATATTTTTCATCAAGAAAAGTGTTGCTGGAAAAGTGAGCATGTAAAATACAATACTGAATAGTGGAAATTCAGTCCTTTCAACGGCATACTCCGTTTGGAAGTGATTTCATTCCAATTCATTGCAAGAAAATGACCAGGTCTAGGTAGACTAGTTATAAAATGAATAAATGGATACAGTTGACACCAAAAGTATGAAAACCTAATTGTCAGATGTTTATCTCCATCGAGGGAAGAATACATGACCTCACAAATTAGCTGGAACAATGGAGAGAAATATAAGCTTAAATAAATTGCATACCAAAAGAATGATGTAGCCCTTTAACAGCTTCAAAGTTCTTGTAAGTGTACCCAACAAAACTTAAATCTTTAGGAGTTAATAGCATCTGCATGAGTAGAAGATCTCAAGTTCAATAGTAACTTCATGACAAACAGCAGTTACACAGTAATAGGTGCTCATTGAAGATAGACTCAGAAAATCAGCAATTTTCACCCAAACATATGGATTGGTGTGATAAGAGATAGGTACAGCAAAGCGTCAAAAGGAGAACCATCTTCTACTCCCCAACAAATTCATTAATTCACCACACAATATTGTGTTAGAACCAAGCGTCAGAAACCAAGGACACTAAATGACCCCCAGCCAGCCTATTTCTTTTCCATTTCTTCCTCTGTTGTTCAGAGTAGAGTGAAACGGAGGTTACCGACATTAAAAAGTGGACATCATCAGGGGCACATAAACAAGTAGTTAAGTCAGTAATGTCCAAATAGCCTGCATACTTTTGACATTTTAAGCTTAAAAACATAGTAAATTAGACAAACTGTCCCAACCTGTCATCTTTTTATTCTACTAAGTCAGGTAGATACTAGTTTGCTCAAACATTATACAAAAACTGAGCTGTTCCCGTCCAGATCTAACAGTAACAATTGTATTTTTTCCTTTTTTTTTCCTTTTCAGCTACATGTGGCAATAACACCAGGGAAATTTGGAATGCACAACAGAGGAACACAGTAATAATGGTTATTGAACATTGTGATAGATTACGAAAGTTCAAAGAGAGCCAGTATAACAGCACGACAGACCTTTCGAGAGGGTCCTGACCCAGATCTTGCTGGCGCTGGATGATCCAACTGAAAAAAGTAGAAACATTTAATGCATGAATAAAAACAAACGAAAGGAAACTATTTACAATTAAATATCTGAGGAACTCATTAATAAGATAAGTAATACCAGATTAATCACTTGAAGGTTAAACAAGATTGCTATTTTTAGCAGAAGAATAAAAGATATAAAATTAAGATAAATATTGGTTTAGTAATACTTCATCAAACTTCATAAAATTCTGGGTGTCTAGCTCTCCATTGACTTTTGGTTTAAATGCCGCATCCATTTCATAAAGTTTATCCCACATAAGGCCGTTGAACCATGGATGAGCCTAACAGGGAAATGTAGTAATTACTTCAGGAAACACACATGAAAGAAAAGTTCACAACGTAGAAACATTCAAATTTCTTACTTTTATTTGTTGGGCACCTCCAGTACCTAGCCTATGTTCAACATCACACAATAACCTATAAATTAGATCCTTTGCCTCAAGTGACAACCTTGAATCTTCTGGGAACTTGAGATGATTTCTCCAGTGAACAATCTGATAATTGATTAACAGGGAATAAGTGAAATGTTATGTCCAAAAGAAGATAAGATTTCATTAGAAAAACGTGAACAAATAATGAGTAAAAGCATCTACTAGGTACAAATCCAACATGTTCAAAGGGCATCATGCTGGTCAGATCATAGAATTCTAGACACCAAAACACATTTGAAATGTGAAAAAGGCATAACTTTTTACCTACCGGACAAATATTTCTAGCGTATTGCAGGCCAGTTATTAACAGAAAAAGTATTGGAGGAAAACCGCAGAACTTTTTCAACTAGAAAATCAGAGCAGAAGACACATTTATAAACAAGATATTAGAGCATATTCAATAAGAAGTAGATGAGGAGGTCAGAGACCAAGCAATGTTGGAAATGATATAATTGATAGTAACATACATATATATATTACCTTTCTACAAGTGGTTATTGGATCATCCGAGTAAAATGGAGGATATCCAACTAGCATCTCATACATTATTGCTCCTAAAGACCACCTGAACAAAGTTCAAAAATAACCAAGTCATTCACAACACAATAATAACAGAAATGAAATCCTTATACAGAGAAACTTCATAACAGAAAATAACCAATAATAGTTAGAAGATTTTAATGGAAGTAAAAAAGACTTCCCAACACTAGCATCCATATTATTAAAGCGACAAATAAGGGCCTTCTAGATGCCATTCACAGCATCCCCTGAATGGGAACACGCTATTTATAGAGCAAAGCAAACTAACCAGTCACACTCCATGCCATATCCTTTCTTCAGCAACACTTCAGGAGCAATGTAATCCGGTGTTCCCACAGTTGAAAATGCCTTTTGAGAAAGTAAATAGCATTAAGTCATCAGAAGTTGAAAACAGTAACATAATACATTAATGAAGTACGACGGGATACAGAGATCAAAAAAATTTCAAGACCACAAATTACTTTAGTATTGGCATGTCATCTAATTAATACAGTCCATCCATTTAAAGAGTTCCCTTTTGAAAGATTGAAATGCTAATATAACAGCTCTAGGTGCACCATCAGATGGCTTATCCATATCCAACCAACAGTCAAGAAACTTTACTCTGTCAGTGAGACTGGTGGAATACTACCGAATAAAAATCAACAGTACGTAAAAAAGGTCAAGATTTTAGATGGTAAAAGAACAACACTAGGATGTACTGCAGGCCATAAGACGGTGTAGATTATTAGTTACAAAAACATATAAGGTTGACATAGAAAAAAAAATAGAGCAAGAAGTAATAAATTCTGATTTAATACCCTGAAGCTTTTGTTGCACAATTGGAGGGAATTTGAAGAGAAACAAAAGTGAACACATCACTTCTAGCACTATGAAGCAAGTATCCCAACTACTGGGGTGCTACCACGGCAATCTAATACTTTAAAGTTATTAACATCCTCTCAGAAAACAAAATATAATTCGTTAAGTTACTAATAAGTTTTGATCCTTTAAGATAATTGCTCTCATAGAGATTACTGGCAAGCAATCAAGCTATAAATAATCACAACACCATACCAACTTTCTCCTGTTCATTTGCCAATGCTGAAGCTGTTCATGGGGGCTTTTCCAAGTACTCTTCTTATCAGCATCAGGAAAACATCCATCAATATCCATTGGTTCACTAAAGTTCCCATCTTCGATTGCCTTATTTTCATGGATCACAGATAAAGCTGTACAATCAAGGGGCTTACAAAGACCAAAATCTGACAACTTCATGTGACCATTTTTGTCCAGAAGGAGGTTATCAGGTTTAATATCTCTGAAAAAAGCACAAATAATACAACGAGAGCAGCAGTTACCAACTTAAACAGCATAGTTAACTATCAATATCATTGTCATATAATATGCAGTTGCAGTTGGTTGATATCCAACCTGTGAATGTAATTATGTTTGTGAATCGACTCAATGGCAAGAACACTTTGGGCAATGTAAAACCTAGCAACATCTTCAGTCAACGTGTCCTCCCTCATCAGTAGAGTCATCATATCACCCCCAGGAAGGTATTCCATGATCAAATATAAATACTCCGCATCTTGAAATGAATAATAGAGTTTTACAATGCAGTGGCTTGCAACTTCTGCCAACAAATTCCTTTCTGCTCTAACATGTTCCACCTACGAAGCATGATAAGGTTATGTCAAAGTACTGAAGTATGGGGCAAAGCAGCATGAACTATTAAAAGTAGATACAAAATGAAATACACAAAGGTAAGGGCAAAGGCAGCCTCAGTTTGACAATATATTAGAAAGTGAAGTCTTAACAAAAGGTATGTGGAAGAACAGAGCAAGTAAGATAGAACAATCTAAAGCTCAGCATTGAAGCGGAGAACATCGCTTACCAGCTTTTTGTCACACTGTTAAGTGCTCATAAGTTATAATCACCATGACTTTGCAACTACAACTATTAAAGACTCACCCTAAAATGAAGTACTACCTTTTCAAATGAAAGCCAAATTACACATTACTTCAACTAAATTAGATACAGCTTGCATTTAGAAACAGATTTTATGCCGGTAGATTAGACATTGTGATGGCTGTAATCTGTGTAGAGATAGACATGTGGAGACTGGCCCCAGAGAGACTGTAACAACGTTCTAATGTAATGATGTGATTATTCTTTTGGTATGAAATGAAACAATTAGAAAGAGTTCAGTGATTTGACTACAAAGTTATTCACAACTACACGTAGTTTTATTAAATAAATTACCAGCTGCATCTCATCTCACCTGTCCTCTCATCAGCATTTCGGATTTCTTCAACTTTTTCATGGCATATATGTTCCCAGATTTCTTCTCACGACATAGTCGAACCTGCAGTGGGTGATTACAACTTATTGTAAACTGGAAAGAGACATCAAGAATGATAAAGAACAAACACAGGAGAATAAAACCAATTGACGAACTAGTCTGCCTTGTTCATATATCAACTATCATGCTCATATCTAACCTCACCAAAGGCTCCTCTCCCAATGATTGTGAGAAGATCAAAATCATCAACACAAATCTTGTGCCTTTTAAGTCGCATAAATTCTGTCTCTTTTCTTTCTAAGTCTTTAATAAGATTCATCTGTTCCTCTTTGGGTACATCAGAACATGCTAACTTTCTTTCTAGAACCCATCTCCTGCACCAATAGCACACTACCAGGATCAGTTAGAAATTGTACCTCGAATCAGAATCTCAGGCAGGGCCAAAAATTGTCTAGGTTGAAAATATGTTTATACTTAACATGCAATCAATCATAATGCTTTCATTTTCATAATAAAGGGCAAGTCATGAAGGCAAGCCACAAGTAAACGCAAACCAAGTTAAACAAGGGTAACAGCCAGACAAACCACCCAACTAGTATAAGGCATACCAACGATGATGAATGCAGCATACAGCCACGATATCACCAAGCTCATGTAGGAAATCCAGATGCTCAAAAGGCTAAGGATTATAGAAACATATAAAGGTATATGAGACAGCCTGTAGCTAAGAACATGGCATAATATACAATACAAGAAATTTTTTCTATAACTAAAGACAAAATTGTTGCAGCTAGTTTTGTCATAAAGGGCAAAAACTAGTAGCAATCATCAGGAAAGGTGCAAGGAACTTTTTGCATAAATAGAAGTGTCTGTGTGCCAGTGTTCCAGATCAGCCTGTGAACAGAATCTAATAAAATAATGCCAAGATAGTGAGATATTTCATTGTTGCGTGGAAGACAAACTATTGCCAATTCAGAGTTGAGGCTCGAAGTGTAAAAAATGAGGACTGTTTGGACTAAGTTCTGAGCATCTTAAGTGTGAAATTCAAAAGACGGTTTAGTAGTACGCATTGCCACTAATCTAAAGAAAAGGATGTAATTCTTCTATATCCTCTGAACTATGCTAGATGACAAGCAAATACATTGCCATCTACTGTCATCAGTTAAATAATTTAGGCTTCCCAAATCCAACTAGATCAAGTTCATTCAACAAGTAACAGAATAATTATGTTCCATAATTTTCGTAGAACGAATATCATTCAAGTGAAGTTCTCACTGTCAAATGTCAAAAGCTACAGAAGAAGAAAAGGGTCATCTGTCCATTTGCTTTCTCATCTGTAAGAAACATACCTAAAAGTTTCTAAACATAGTAAAACAGAAAAACAAAAAGAAGAATACCAAAAAGTTTTCCATTATAATCTAAACTATAGCAAAGCAAAGGGTTGTAGCAGTTAATAATGTGTATAGAAAAAAATAAATACAAAATAAACGAATCTACTAAAGCCCAAAGCTGCTCATCTAGAAGACCAGTTTGAATGAAATAAGCAAGTGACCTCTCTTTCCGTTCTTGAATATTCTTCATATGGGCACGGTAGTGATTCTCTATGAACTGTTTGGCCGCCGCCACTTTCTCCATAGTTAAGCTCGATCCTAGTACCTCCTCATCTTCTCCTGCTCCCCCCTTCTCTTCCTCTTCTATGTCCTCCATCTTCTGCTTTCTTCTTCTTCTTCACTCTATCTCTCTCAGTTAAAAATTCACCTTTACTCAGCTAACTAAAGAAGATTAATAATAAATAATCTCAAGTTAGCCTTTCCTTTTTTTCAGGTTTGTTTATCATCTCTCCCAATCTGTCTCCGAAGCTCTCTCACTTTGATTATTTTTGTTCCAAACAACACAAGACAGACAGCCAGACCACTGCTCTCTCTCTCTACAGTCTGCACCCAACACAAAAAGAAAGCAAAGATGCAAGTGAAAGAGTCCCTTGGATCCTCTGCCTACACCCGCGTACACTCTGTCACCCACAAACCCAATAGCCCTTAGCCACGTGGTGTGTCTGCTTTCGTTATCCTCGTACTCGCCCTCTTGCGGTTCTGCAAACGTAGAGGATTGGAGCTCGTACATTTATTATTACTCATAACTGGGTGGTCGTCAGGGGCTTACGCGCGCTGTGCTTCGCGTGGGTCTAAAGTGAGTTACAGTTCGCTGTCTCCCTCATTTCACAACGAATGACGTGTCGACGTATTTTCCCCCACAAAGCTTTCCGCTCCGCATCTCGTGTTGTAGACCAAACGAATAAAATAAGACCAACATTTAGTATCCAACGTACAAGAGTCCCCAAAGTTTCTACATATTTAATCTAACATGCCATGCCAGTCACCACCTTTTGGTTTATATAAGAGATCTAATATGATTAATCAATTTTACAATATTAATTATTATTAAAAACAACAAAAATAACGTTTACAAGATTATAAAGTACAATTGAATGAGGGGAATACATGAGCAATTCTAAAACATCAAATTGAAACAAGTATAAAATAATATATGAATGAACTAAATCTAGGTAAGATATCCTTAGAACTTTACTATGTTTTGACTTTATTCTAATTTAATGAATGACTCTAATTCTTTGGACCGATAAGAATTCCTAAATTCCAATTATGTTTTCTCTCAAGCAACACAATCTTTATTCTTCATTTGAATCAAATGAAGCTTCTTCTAATTAAGACAACTCGAGATTATCCTAAATCAAAAGAAGTGTATAATTCTCTCTCAAATAATCTTTATCGTTCATGTTGTGGTATAAATATGCAAATTATCTCTCGGTCTCAATGCGTGAATCTAATATTAATTCTTCAACTTTTTTTCTTTCAATTAAGAATAGGAACAATTAGAAAGAATAACAGAAAAATAAGAAAGAGCAAAGAGCAAATGATAGAGGAAACATCTTCGTGGTTATTGAATCTTATTAAAATACTTGTTCCTCTTCTAATATCGTCTTTCCATTTGATCTCTAGTTATTTTGATTGGCTCATAATTGACTCCTTTTTCCTTCAGAACTTATGCATGCAAAATAACAAATTAAACTCTAATATTTTACACCTAACACGACCCGAACATGAGATCATATGGGCTTTATATTGCTTATGTCCTATTCTGAAACTTTTACGTGAATAATCACCATTAATATAGTGATGAACACAGGTTCATGTTGCTATTATATTGTTGAACGTGGACCAAATATGGGGGCATGTTAGCTGCAATTAGAGAAACAGAACGTCACTTATTGGAACACAACTTGAACAGGGTGGCATGTAGGTTCCATGTTCCCCAGATAAAAGCCTCTAAAAAAATAGAATGGATATGAAAGAACATGGAATGGCGTGTTATTACCATGCTTTGGGTTCTTATATTTTAAAAGTTCTCCGAATTTACTTCTTTTCCTTAGAGAGGGTAGAACAAGGCCTAAAATAAAATATAAGAATACCCAAAACACACTACAAGAAAATGGGTGTTTATCGATGAAAATGACTTACAAAATGTGAAGGTTTTCTGTCGGTAAGATAATTGCCGACAAAAATTATCGACCACATGAGTCGTCAGAAAAACGGTCATTAGTAATTTTTAGCAATAGAATAGAAATATTTCATCGGTAATTTATTTTTAAATTCATTGGTAACTTTACTAACAGAATATTTCTATTCTGTCGGTAAATGTTACTGACGGATAAAGTATTGAAAATCCGTTGAAATATTTAGTGACGGTAAGTTGTATTCCGTCGGTAAATTTAGCAATAGATATTGTATGTGCGTCGATAAATTTAACGACGGTCAAGTTGTTGAAGTTTTGTCAAAAAATTTAGCGACGCTAAGTTTTTCGTCCGTAAATTATTTACTAACAAAATGTTCTTATGTCATTGGTAAATGTAACGATATTGTTTTTTTATTTTTCATACATTTAAGTTGTAAATTTAATTTTGATTGGTAATTTTATGATTGATATTTAATTTCTACAGTTATTTGGTGATAATATGTTGAATTTTTTACATTTAATTTATCTAAACAGTAAGTTGAATGATAATATAAAGAAAAAATTATCTTAATTGATAATAAAAAATTATTATTTACAACAATAAATATGTAATTCATATTATTAGAATTTTTAATATAGGTAGAGTGTAGAGCTCATTAACACGAATTAGGCTTGGGTCAACCATTGCTAAAATGACTAGAACTAGTCATTTGGATAGTTGACCCTTACTACTTATAAACCCTTTAATATTTTCATGTTTAGTCAATATGGGATATTCTAATACTCCCCCTCAAGTACAACTGGGATTAGACATCTAGTTGTCACTTGAAATAAATGCAGTAGTAATCGAACCGGGCCGCTGGGACTGGACATCCATACGAACAACCGAAAAATTAATAATCCGGACCAAACTTGCTCTGATACTATATTAGAATTTTTAATATGGGAGAGTGTAGATTCCATTAAAAAGAATTGGGCTTGGGTCAACCATTGTCAAAATGACTAGAACTAGTCATTTGGATAGTTGACCCTTACCACTATAAACTCTTTAACATTTTCATGTTTAGTCAATATGAGATACTCTAAAATGACTTGAGAGTAGCAAAACTAAGTTATGCAATTATTGAAGGCAGATGGTCTGACTGTTGCGATAAGATGTCGCCCCTCTCCTTCAACTCATCCATCTCATTACGGAACTGGGCTATGTACTTTATCGACTGTTACATCTGAATTGTCAATATCTATACTATGCTCTCAAGCTGAACGACTCTCTCATTGGACGCTAGAATTAGTTGTATTGGACATGGAGAATTGCGAATACCATGTGTTCGCAAATGAACCTAAGCCAAAGATCCTTTCTCGACGGTCCTTACCACCCACTTCATCAAGATATGCCTGACTCTTATCAACAGTTTCAGAGTGTTGAGACTATCGTTGAATGCTTTCTTATATTTGGTAGGCAATGTTTATGTTAATAAGTGATAATTATTAAGAATTAATATTAAAACATAAATTTCACATACATTAAGTTCTCTATATCGGGTATTGACGAAGGTCACACCATCATGCTTCTTATTGTGGGTGTGAAAAAAGAGCTGACAGGATGTAGACTTCCTGCCCATAGACTTTTCCTGCATCAAAATAAAATGTTATAGGTGAACTACAATTTTAAAAAATTTTGGCGGTGTTTCCTCTATTTTTATGATATTTACCCCCCGTTGAACAAAAAAAGTAATTCAGCAATACAGCCATATATGGCACCAGACATTTATAACATTATCATTCTCTATAATACTCATATATTTTCATTCCAAAATTCACACATCTCTTTCTGGAAAAAAAAAAGAAAAACATATTATAAGTACTTATAACCTACAATATTTATCTAATTAATGTATAAAATTAATTAGATAAAAATTCAAAAGAATATAAGTTTTGTACCTCAAACTCCTGATTATAAAAATTCTTTCTCACCTGAGAGACATTCTTTCATATATAACCTTCAAGATCAATCTTCTCCTTGAACTTGGATGTCATGTTTCTTGAGCACATTCAAGACGAAACCAACCTAATATATATGTAATTTTAGATCATTTTCAAATTAAAACCTATAACTTTAGTATAAACCTATAGTGTTATCATGCATGTATTTTAACTCACAGATTGTTGACTATTGTGATATACGATCTTCCATCTACTCCCTTAGCTACAGCCTGGAAGTCGCCTTCTTCATCCACAACTTTTACCCTTAAAATCTTTGTCGGTATAGGGATGCTAGATGGTGTACGGGTACTAGATGGTGTAGCAATAGGTACAGAAGGTGATGCCTCATCTAGATGTATGATAGCTGGAGGTACAACATCTAATTCTGTAGTAGCTGCCGCATGTGATACTTCACCTAGAAAGTAAATGGCTCAAAATCGTGGTAACCTTAACCTTGGTCGCATCATATCCTATTTTCTCTTTGGTGGCATATTTTTAACTTGAAATTCACATTTTATTAAATATTCCAGTAATAAAACAATATAAATTGACTATATAACAATATATTGTTGATGTAATATTCTATTACAAACACAAATTAATTGCTATCATGATCACTTAATTGTAAATCAAAATCATCATCATCTTCTTTTCTGAAGAATTAGAATCAAACTCAGGCTCCTCTTTAGATTTCTCGCCCTCCTCATCCTCCCCAATAAAAATCTCAATATATTCACTATTTGGATCGTTCAAATGTTCATTCTCGTCATATGTAACACATGAATTTATTTCATAAACATCTTCCTGAAACGCTTCACTTTCAATTCTCTTATTTTCTCCTTTTCCATGTAATCAAAAGCACCTCTAGGTTTTACTTTACAAATGACCAAACAATCTGACTTATCTCGTCGTAAGCTGAAAAAAGGGACATAATACACCTGGATTGCTTGCATCGTCGACACAAAAGATTAAGATTTTCTAAATCTTCTTCATTGGTTGATTTCAATAGATTGTATCGGTTGTGCACTTTTGTAGCAACATTAGGAGTTGGATCAAACCAGTCACATTTAAATATCACACTTTGCTTTGTTGGAAATGTAGGGTACTCAATTTCAAGTATCTTAATAATTTTACTATAGTAATCCATCAATTCTCCCTGTATGCAAACCCCACTATTTACTGTCGTCATATTATGACCATGATATTCTGTATGAAGTTTGTATCTGTTAACGAAATACACCAGATATGATTTAACAGTTCGCAAATGTCCTTTCACAAGATCACATATGAATTTGTTCTCTATTGAATTTTCTGAGTTCTACAAAAAAAATCATATTAAATAGTATAATGTCATTCGAACATTTTGATATGATAATTCAACCATTTCAATAATTATAAGTGAAAACTTACATATTTCTCAAACTATCGAGAAAAGTGTCTTTTAACTCCTTTATTGATATCATCCTATGTTTTTTCGGACGTTAGCTCATGTAACTATTTCTCATATAATCTAAAGGCATTATTATGTATTTTATTTATGAATAACACTAGCTTCGAAAACCCAAAAAATCAATTTGAAAATTAACTTTAACTTATTGCACAAAAGGTTGAACTTCTTGACAGTTCAATAAAATGTAACCGTTGGCAACCTCTATTTCTTCCTCTGTTAATGTTCTTCTTGTTGATCGTCCATATATTCTTCTAGGATATGTGAAAATGGATAAGTTACCATCAACATCACCCATTCCTCCCCCATTATAATGACGAGGAACTTTTCTTTCTCTTGTGTGTACATGTGGCTGAAAATAATGTGAACAAAATATACTTGCTTCCTTAACTAAATAAGAATTACATATCGAACCTTCAACTCTAGCCTTATTTTGACATTTTCCTTGAAGTGATGCAAATAACTATAATACAAATATGTATTAATATACAATTCTGTGAATAAAACATGCTATAACTCTAATTTAAATATTTTCTATAATTATCTCTCAAATGGATACATCTATCGATATTTAACTAAACCAGCAAGTTTAGCCTCGTGTGTTAAATGCATAAGTAGATGCTCCATACAATCAAAAAAAATTGGAATAAAAATCCCTTATAATTTGCACAAGATTACTGGAATTTTCCTTTCTAGTTTTTCTATTTCAACCAACTTTATTTCAGATGATGTTAAGCTTTTGAAAAACAAACTTAATTCTGTTATAGCTTCCCAAACTTTATTCGGTAGCAACCCCTAAAATGCAATTGAAATTAGCCTTTGCATAAATATATGACAATCATGACTTTTCATCTTAAATAATTTGTACTTCCTCATGTCCATACCTTGCCAAGTTTGAAACATATCCATCGAGAAACTTTAGACTTTTCAACCATTCACATAAAATTTCCTTTTGTTTTTTGTCTAAAGTGTAACATGCTTTTAGATATTTATCAGTGTAAAGATCTTTATCTAACTCATTCCTTCTACACAAAAGCTTTAAATTAGCTCATGATTTTGCATTGTCCTTTGTCCTCCCTTCAATATTCATTATAATATTGAACAAGTTATTAAAAATATTTTTTCAATATGCATCA
>JANIIA010000009.1:61600278-61611144 GCA_027478495.1 Erythroxylum alaternifolium | reverse complement strand
ATAATAATAATAATAATAATAATAATAATAATAATAATAATAATAATAATATGAAAAATCAGAATCAAAAGCATACTGATAGTGAGCCATGCTGCTAAAAGATTGAAAAATCGAAAAAAACTGTGAAAATAAGACAAACAAAAGACAAGGTAACCAAGAACAATGAAACCAAAAACAACACTAGAAAAAGCTAAAACACAAATCCTAGCTCCCTGGTAACGACACCAAAATTGATGAGTCGTCGCGAACTCTCAAATACTAAAATTTCCTAACTAACCTAACTACTATATAGCAGGGTAAGTCAAGGTCGATCCCACAGGGAGCTAGGGTGCGCTAAAGCTATTCTAATGTCGTCTAAAAGGAAAACAATTAGAAAACCTAAATTTAAGAGACATTAAAACTAAATAAACAAAACAACTAACGACAAATAAGCAAACAAATAAGAAACAAATAATAAATACGAAAAGTTGGGCGGAAGATAAATTTGGGATTTTGGACTTATAATTGATCCTCAAAATAGATAAATTGTGATTAGTCTATAATGCTAGCCTAGGTTTGAAAAAGCTCTCAAACCCTTAGTTCCTCCAATTTTAGATAGGTCCTATACGATAGAAAACCTACCCCTAACCACAAGGCAACCTAGAATAAGCCATCTAGATTTAACAACGCAACAACATTTAGCATACTAGGAAATGACTAACCTAAGCCAATTTTGGTGTCGTTGTCGAAAAGTGCGGTCTTTATCTCTACTAGTCCTCACTCTCTTGAAATAATTCAAATGACTCTTTGCCTTTTTCTTCTTCGTTTAATTCTTCCAGCCTGCTAGGTAATGGTGAAGGGTTAGTCTCGAAAATAATTACAGACTTAGTACTTATCTTTGAGCTAAATGATGTATCATATTCTACTTCAAGCTCCTCCTCAACTTCTTCAACACAAGCAATTCCTTGACTATTGCTCTCAAAATTTTCAAGTTCCTCGTCACTTAGTAAGTTTTCCACACTAACATTTATTGGGTACACCTCGGGTTGATATGGTTGCTCCTCTTCACTTTGTGGTTCCATATGAGTGATATCTTCCTATCGAGGCAATGCATCTTGCTAGAATTGCTGAGTATCCTGTCGAATTTGCTTTATACCTTGCTGAAATAGCTACTGCATATTTTGTTGGAACTATTGCATATTCTATTGAATTTGAAGATTGTTAGCAGTCGTAATATTAAACAATTCTTCTAAGACGTACCTGAGTCGTGTTGGCTCTTTGAATCTTGGAAACTAGACTAAGATTGCCTTTCATCTTATTGGAATTGTAGGGTATTCTATTGAAGTTGTTAAATACTCTCTTGAAGTTGCTGCATACCCTATTGAAATTGAAGATGGCTAGTATTACAAGTCTTTATATAGTTTTCTAGAGGCGTACTTGAGTTGTGACAAGAAGCTTTTGGTCTACACAGGAATTGTTGTGTGTCCTGCAAACTATCATAGAAGTAATTCTGATGGTTATTCTATCCATAACCAAAGTTAGGTTGATTAGTCCAACCTTTGTTATAAGATTGAGAATAAGAGCTATAAAAGAAATTACTTCTATCCATGTTATGTTTTTTTCACAAATACCAAACAAAAAGTGAAAAGATTAAGGAATAACTAAAACTAAACTAATTAAAAACAAATATGTACAAAAAACTAATTAAAATCACAAACAAAAACTAAAACACCGCACTTTTCGACAACGACACCAAAATTGGCAATGCATCGTAATGCTAGTTAAAATAAAAACTAAACTACTATTATAACAGTAGTGAGTCTAAGTTGATCTTATAGAGAGTGTGGGTAAAGTTGTTGAAATAAAATTCATTGATGCTTAGGTTTAGGGGGTTTTGGTTTGAGAAATAAGAAAATAAAATAAAGCTAAACTAACTAACAAAAGCAATGTAAAGAAAACATGTAAAAGATTGACAAAAGTGGCGAATTCAATAGGGACTCGGTTCTTTGGTTCAGTCTCAGCCTAATTAAACACATTTCATTGATTTGTTGTTCTTAAACCTCTCCTAGCAACTATTAATCATGGGTTAATAATTAACCTGAGTTTTCCCTTAAGTAGTGTTTAATCAAGATACGATCGTTAATTAAACCTAACTACTGAATAACCTAGGAGAGGATCTCTAAATTCAATTAGGCAGTAGCATTACGAATTAGGAAAACTGATTAATCAAGGCAATAACTACATACGATGCATCATTTAAACTAAGTCATGGTATCCCTAATGATTACGAATCATTAGTTACTAAACACGAATTTTAACATAACAATTACGGATTATATCGAAATTATAGCAATGAGTTTGCAAATAAACGATTTAATGAACACATTAAAATTATCTTTTCACAATACCAATGGGTTCTTATACAAGTAACCGAACAATAACAAGAATACGATTATCATACATAAAACCAAAATCAATTAACATAGGATAACACAATAAATTTCTAATGAGAGAAAGAAACAACAAAAAGTATGAAAACACTTAAACTCAGTCATCGACGTCAATGTCACCTCCAAATCGGTGTTGGGATGTTTAGCCCTTCATAAGTCTCTCCGAAAAAAATGCTTCAACCCCCACATTGAATAATCCAGTTGAAACCCCTAAAACCCTCGCTACTATTATGTTCTTCTCTTCTGTCCTTCTCATGCTACCGCTACTCCCTATTTCTAATTAATTTTTGGTCCACTTCACTATTCATTGCCCTCCTTGTTACTGTGCATGTTTTGCTCCTACCTAGCAATAGTGTTTCTCCTTTGGCTTCCCAACATCTGCACGCTGTGTTTTGTTTACACTGCAATGTCGTCTAATGTTTTATGCTCCCAACGCTGCTGCGTGGTTTTGTTCCATTGGCTATCCACCTGTTATAGCATTTTCTGCGTAAAATGTTTTCGTTTTTTCTCCTTTTCCAATTGCCTCTTGGATTGTTGTTTTGGTGTACTTGAATGTTTTGGTCCTTTTCCATTAATTTCATGTTAAGACAATTGCATGCATAATCCATGCAGCTCACGTTCTTTGCATTTTTTTTCAAATTTGGTTATGAGCAACCTTTATTCCTCTTCTTTTTGTTTTCATTTTTCTTGTCTTCTTCTTCTCTTTTAATTTTCTTCTTCTTGCTCTATGAAGACAAGTGAGTATTAGCCTTTGAAAAATGGCCTAATATCATGCTTTCGACTCACTTTAACTTCTTTACTTCCGAATTGTGCATAAAATCATATATGATTCAAAGTGAGTATCTTAAGCAATTTCATGTCATTAATCGCTAAGTGTTATGAAATAATTAAACGATCAATTAAGCACATATCAAATTGGTTTTATATGATAAGAGAATATCGAGTAGTGGAATTCTGTCTAGGGTTTGTTGAACTAGTCATATTGTTTAGGTCATAACTCAACATATAGACGTCTAAATTAGGTTATTTCAATTGAATATGAAAAATAAGACAAAGAACTAGAAATATTTAGAAGAGAATCTTACTTAATTTTGGATTTATGATATTGGAAATTGAGATCAAAAATGTTAACCTGATGTTACCCCTGTTTTGGAGCAACTTGTGATATTTGTTCTGTATCTCATGATTGGGAAGTTCAAATGGTCTGATTATTAGTACTATGGAAACTAGAGACATAGGATAACAAATGTCTAAAAGATATCAAAACCTAATTCAAACGTTTTCTATATGCATATTAAGGAACAAATGGAGGCTGTCGTGTGATTTGCTTCTAGACTGATTGTTTACCTATTTTTAGAACCACTGTAGGCTTAGCCCAAATTGTACTATTTTGAGTTTGTTTTTATTTATGATTTTAACCAAATCTTATCTGAACCTTTTTGAACATGTATGAAATGTTTCAAACACCTAGAAATAAATGAAATAAGACTTACCTTATGTGAATTGGGTGATTGAACATTAGAATTTAAGAGTGAGCATAATGCATACTAAAGAAAATTTACAAGTACATAAATGATTTTTACGCATATTTATTGCTTATATGTAAGAGTGAGCATAATGTATACTAAAGAAAATTTACAAGTACATAAATGATTTTTATGCATATTTATTGCTCATATGTGTATAGTATGATTATACAAGTGTGATTTTGACACCCTTCTAATGATGGTAAGCTATGACTTGCATGTATGAACACAAATACAGATTTTATGGCTTGAATGTATATCATATAACTTGTCAATATATGATTTATAAAATTGGAAAATGGTTAAAGGAAATGTTATAGTGCCTGCTTTATTATTTTGGTGGTAGATAGATAGGCATGCCTATAGGGTTACAGTGCTGCTGCTAGAATTTGACACCAATGGTGTCTTCATTTCGAGACTATAATGTCTCCATAGTTTGATACCTCGGGTATCCACAGTTTTCATATCTTCGGATATCAATAGCTCTCGTTATCCATACCTATAGAAATGTGCAAGCCTAACATAGAAAATAAAGTAAAGGGTTATAAACAAGAAATACAACACAATAATATAAATAATTGTTATTGATGACATTTGTATTTGTACTGATAATTTGTATCAATAAGCGTTGAATTTCAATATTTGGCTTACAAATGTGCATTTTTGGTATATGGATAATATGTTGAAGAATATTTACATTATGTACTTTGCTTAGGTATGCCATCATTGTTTACATAAGCTTTGAATATCAATGTTTGGTTCATGAATGTGAATTTATGGTATATGAGTTGTGATATTTCTGAATGTGTGTGCTTGGTGGATGACTACTGTGAGTGATCATCCAAACTAAGTGTTTTCCCCACTAAGCTTTGAAGCTTGGCATGGGTGTTAATCCGTGTAGGTCCAGGACATAGGAGTAAGGTACAAGGGAACATTTGCAGGGACCAAGGCTAGTAGCTAGGAGTAAAATTACCTTTGGATGTGTCTTTTGATTAAAGAATGGTTGTATATGTAATAAAGGAAATTGTTTATTTTCCTTTCAGATTAACATGTAAATATAAAGATGTAATACTACTTTTCAGTGATAATGTTAAATGATATGAAATTTTGTACTATGTATATGTGTAGCATTGAATAGAAAAATGTGTGATGATAGTCCCTATAAATAAATAAAAATGTATGTCGTGATTGTTTGTACAAGAATTTGATTGCCATGTATGTGAGTGATTGCAGGTTTCATACAGGGATGTTACAAGATTTGTCACCTAACAAATTTGAGAGGCATATAGAATGTGATTGATAACATTTCTATCTACCTAATTTAAGTTTAGATGATCTGTTGAGCAAAATTAATATCAACTAAATTTGAATGTTATCCTAACTCACCAAAGAGATCAAAGTAATTTTTTAAACATTAGTGAGAGGTATTATTTTGAAGAAAACAATAGGAGTAACTAAATAAATGATTAAAAGTGTTAACCTTGTTCAGTTATCATGACATATAACCAATTACTTGCTTTCTTACATTTATTTTGTTCTAAGTAGAAATTACCTTAGCTTAGTATATTTAACACTAAGTATTAATGAGCCAATTTTCTTGGAAATAGGTTAGGTTTGAGAAGAGTTCTTAAAAGAATAAAAAGAAGATTTTTTCTTCAAATGTAAGAAAATTTATTGAAGTAAAATTAGGTAAATCTCTTACTTAAAGAGTTCAAACGTATGTTTAGACATCAACGTAAAAATCTAAGTGTACAACTCCAAAACAAAAAAACCATTAGGAGTAGCATAGGACTAGGTCAAAAGGATAACATAGAACATAATTCTAGTGATAAATTAGAAGTGAGTTATTTGGTCAAAGTAGCCATCCCAATCTTAAGGATGAGTTTCCCTAGGTTCTTTCTGGTAGCTAGGCCTAGAACTATAAAGATTATGCAATTTCTATCTCCTCAGTCAGGTGTGCCAACATTCTAAACCCCATTTTGAATAATTTTATGTCTCTTTTACATTACATGTAAACTTTTAATGCCTATATAAATGTTCCAAACAATTTTAGACTAATATATTAAAAATTGAAGAGGCTAAGTATATGATTCCATATATATGAAGAGTATTCACATCTAAGAAATATATGATTATGGTCTTCATATATAGTTGCACATAAATCACATCTAAAGCTAGCAATAGTAAATTTAAGCATGTCTTTTGTTCTAATTTTTTTAAAGTGTGTGAGCTAAAAAATAAATGAATAGGATAGATCAATATCAAAGTCACAAACAAGCTTGAACCATTCATTCATTATAGAAGGTACCAAAAGAAGTTTCTAACTAGAAGCGATAGAAAAATTCAAAGTTTTTTCCTCCATTAATTGGGTACAATATGCTCTAGATTGATTAGGATAGTAAATTAGCATATTACCTATGACATCATCGAATTCTCTTGCAAGGTGGAAAGACCAACACCAATTATCATCCATGATAAAGGATAAAAAGAAGTTGTATGTTTATTATATTGCTATTAGTCTATGTCGAGGATTTGGTGTAAAGTTTTAGAGATATGTCAATATCATATAGATGACAAGATGTAATGACATTTTGATCTAATTTCTTATAAACTTTAATGACAACATGCTATATATAAGTCAACACTGTGATAGCACGATGCAAGAGGTTGCATGAAGTAGAGCTAGAATATATAGTATCTTCATGGAATTCTTCCACTCAATTTAACCTATTAAAAGAATAAATAGGGACTAAAATAAAAAGAATCATCTTAGATATGATAATAGTTTTCATTAAAATTATTACATGATTTTTCTTATCAATACATAATGTGATAGGGATTACACACACACACACACACACACATACATATATATTTCTAATTTACGCCTTTAAGTTTTTGATACTAAATTTTGATTCAAAATTATTATAATGTTTAAGGCATTATAATAAATTGATTATTGAGTAAGAGTAATTGATTTAAGTTTATATAAATGGTGTGTATATGATGGATTAGAGTGACTTACGTTTAACATGAGTGGAAAGAATAAAATGTTAGATAATTGAAGCTATCCTCTTATCTCATGATGGTTAAATCAACATAATTAAAATCATAAACTTAAATACAATGATTTATATATGTCTTGATTATGAATCATCTGAAACTTATGAAAATTATTAAGTTGAAAAATGACGAAATCAACCTTTGGTGAAAGGATAACGATGGTATTATAAATTATTAAATTTATACATATGTTGTGTTCGATGTAATAACAATTCATAAAAGAAAGAATACATGCATTTCGTTATATTTACGAATGACTTTGTATGATATGGTCATATTTATTAAATAAAATATTGATTTAAAAGTTAAAAAGGTTCAAATTATTTAAATTTTAATAAAAATTAAGCAGTAAGAATGTTAAAGTACTTCGAAGAGATTGATATGGTAAGATTTATTTATTTTTAGTTATCTATAGGGAATGAGATTCTCTAGTCAATACTTTATAACTAGATTATATTATAGGGAACAAGATTCTCTAGTAAATAGTTTATAATTAGATTATATTATAAAATGGATTTATGTAACAAAAATGCTATATGAGATATAGTTTGGTGCAATATTTATTTATTTTATAGCTAAGCCTAGTACAATAACTTTCCTTTGAAATTTCTAAGTAAATCAATTAACAAGATTCATATTAGATATGTAATAGTAAGAATCAATTTTAAAAAATACATGTTCATTATGCAATATTATTAATCCCTAATGAGGATTTGGTGTAAAGTTCTAGAGATGTGCCAATATCATATAAATGACAAAATATAATACATTTTGAGTTAACTAATGTCTCTTAAACTTTAATGACAACAAGTAAGATAAATGTCAACACCATGATAGCATGAAGTAAGAGGTTATATGAAGTAATGCTAAAAGGTATAATGTTTTTAGGGAATTGTTCCACTTAATTTTAACCTACTAAAAGCATAAATGTAGACTATAATGGAAAGCATCGGCTTAGATATGACAATAGTTTTCATTAGAAAACGATTACATGACTTTTCTTACCAATACATAATATTATAAAGATCATATGTGTTTGTGTGTGTGTGTGTCTGTGTGTGTCTGTGTGTGTGTGTGTAATTTTTAAGTATTTCATAATAAATAATTCAACATTATTATAATATTTAAGGTATTATAAGATATAGAATGTTGAATAAAAGTAATCAATCTAAGTTTATAAAAATAATTTGTATGTGTTGGATTAAGGGAGACTTAAGCTTAACAGAAGTTGCAAGAATAAAATTTTAGATAACTAAAACTATCCTTTTATAATGCTAGTTAAATACATATAATGAGAATCATAAAGTTACATATAGGGCTATATGTATCCTTTTGATTAGGAAGTATAAAACTTATGAAACTTGTTAAGTTGAAGAATAACCAAATCAAGCTTTATCGAAAAGATAATGATGAATTATTAGATTTATACATATGATGTTTTAGGTGTAATAACAATTTATAAAAAGATGACTACTTGTATTTCATTATATTTACCAATGAATTCATATAATAATTCATATGTTCTAAATAAAATATTGATTTAAAATGTTGAAAATTTCAAAGTGTTTAAATTTGAGTAGAAATTAAGCATTAAGGCTATGTTTGGTGGAGCGATTAGTAACGAAATGAAATGGAATGTAATATTATTCCATTGTTTGAGAGGAGGGTTTATAATGGAATGAAATAAAATAGGATGGAAGGGGAGGGGAGGGTTTCACATTATATCCTATTTCATCCTAAACAGTAAAAATGAGTTACCTCTTATTTGGGAGGTTTAGGATGGAATGTAAAATGATAAATATGTACTATCTAATATATCCTCAATAATTTTTTATAATACCAATTATACCTTTAACTCTAATAACAAGCAGCAAGATAATACATCTCATTCTATCAATGGTAGAATAGTCATTCATTATTATTATACATACATTACATTTCATTCCATCCATCTTCCAAACAACATTTCAATATATTACATTATGAACACTCTTATCCCTCCTAAACAACAATTTTTTAATATTACATCCATTTACATTCCATTCTATTGTAAACCATTCCATTCTATTAAAAACCTTACGCCCAACCAAACATAGCCTAAGAATACTAAAGCACTTCAATGACATTGATGTGGTGAGATTTAAATTTTCTTAGTTATATATAGGGAATTAGATTCTCTAATAAATACCTTTATAAATAAATTCTATAATAGTATAGATTTATGTAAGAAAAATGTAATGTTAGATATTGTGTGGAAAAATATTAATTCTTCTATAGCTAAGCCTAGTATGACAATTTTCCTTAAAAATAATAATTAAATCAATTAATAAGATTTCATATTAGATAAGAATGAAAGTTAAAGATTTTGGAATGTGATGTTCAATTAAAGCATATATTAAACTAAGTTTAGAACTAAATTGGATAATGGAAAGATATGATATATCTAAAAGGGTATGATATGATCTTATAGATTTATTGAACAAAATTTTTATTTTAATGAATACTTGTAAGAGAGTAGTTCTTAAGATAAGTAGTGGCAATAAGATGAAGTTTAAAAGGTTTTAAACCTCATGACAATACATTTAATTAGAATAAGCACGTTTATTGAAATAATTGATATATAGTTGAAAGGCTACAAGATGTTGAAAGGTTCACTTTCATAATGCATGTTGTTTTGGAGATGATTATGGATTTTTTAAGTCTAAAAGAAGTTTTGTAAAAGTATAGTTACACTCTTAAGTGGGAGTATGTAGCGATATATTTGCTCATAGAGAACAATATTTCATATTTTCAATTGTTGAAGATATAATAGCCCAAGAATAACTCGTATTGGATACAAAAAGATCATAACTTAATGGTGGGAGTTAGATTAATGGAGATATGCACATAAGTTGTTTACCTATTCTAATCTAAGTATATAGAAGAGATAGGTACATAAGTTATTTAGGTATTCTAATCTAAGTATATAGACAATGTACTAAAGGTGTTTAGTGTTTGAGATACTAATATTTATAAAGTATTAAAGATATCCATTATTTTATGTGTGAGTTGATATTTGATTTCGAGTTCATATGGATATCAACTTTTAAAGTAAATGATATGTAAGGTATATTTTACTCAGAACAATATGTTTTGAAAATGGAAAGGTTCCAATGTAACATTAATTGTTAATCACGCTATAGTATATTTTTTGTTTAGAGAAAATGATTATTTCGATTAATAAGTTCTTTAATAAACTTAATATAGTTTATTGCATTATTGAAACAATAATTTATTATAAAACATTAGATCCATTATTCATGTGAAAAAAACTAAGGTTTCATAAAAAATCCAAGTATGTACTTAGATAGTCTCTCTTAGTTATAATGATTTTAACATCTCGTTACCCCTGTTAAGGCTAGAATAGTAAATATGAGAGATTACTGAGAAATGAGAAAGTGCATTTCATGCTTATATATAATATGACATGCACATACAGGTGATTATTGAATTTTGCACATGAACATAATTGTACATGCATTCGTTGACATTCTGGGTATAATTGCTATAAATGTGAATTTTGATCTAAATTGTCGTTTATATGTATCGAAAATTGACTTGGTGTGTATAGGCATTGATTTTGAAATTTTGGTGAAATTTAGAAAATCCCTAAATTTTTGGGTCAATTTTGAACTAGGAAAAATGCCAAGTGGCAGGATAATTGATAAATAGCAGTAGAATTAAGAGTCAAATAGCAGTGAAAACTTTTATAAATGACATTTGGGTTTAATAACATATGTCATTGAAATTTGGAGACAATTGGAGTAGAAATTGGAGTTGATTGGACAAATTAAATGAGAGAACCTAAG
>JANIIA010000009.1:61487021-61502142 GCA_027478495.1 Erythroxylum alaternifolium | reverse complement strand
CTGTGATGTGACACGCCACCCTCGCGGGGCACGGACTCGGGTATCACTGTCGATATCGGGTTCGGGTTCAGCGGGAATCGGGTGTTACAAATAGAGACATGTGAAATGTGGTTTAGAAGTGAGTACACCAATAGGTAGTACTATAGTAATTGGTGAAGTTTGTGAGAGGTTTTTAATTCAAATTGACCAGGCATAGTTAAAAGCAGATCTGATTGTATTACAATTAAGCATAGATTGGCTCACTACTCATAGGGCTATCATAAATTGCTACACTAAGGAGGTGATACTAGAATCTCCTAATCAGCTGAGAGCAGTATTCTGAGGTATTAGTCAAGTATTGCCAGCCTAATTGATCTCATTCATGAGTGCTTTGAGACTGATGCAAGGAGGATGTGAGGCTTATCTGGCCCACGTAGTCGATACCCGAACTAAGCAGAATGTGCAGGACATTCCTATTGTTAGGGAATTCCTAGATTTGTTTCCCACTGAGTTATCTGGTTTACCCCCAGAGAGGGAAACGGAGTTTACAATTGACTTAGTTCTAGGTGCTGCTCCTATATCTATTCCTCCATATAGGATGGCACCTGTAGAACTGAAGGAATTGAAGGCTTAGTTGTAGTATTTATTGGCAAAGGGTTTCATCAGACCTAGTGTATCACTATAGGGAGCTCCAGTCTTATTTATGAAGAAGAAAGATGGATCTCTGAGATTATGCATTGATTATAGGCAATTGAATCGCGTGACAATGAAGAACAAGTTCTAGTTGCCTAAAATTGATGATTTGCTTAATTAGTTGTAGGGAGCTCAAGTATTCATTAAGTTAGACTTGAGATCTGGGTACTATCAGTTAAAGATAGCAGAGACTGATGTATCAAAAAGCACATTCAGGAGCAGATATGGGCACTTCGAGTTTCTAGTTATGCTGTTTGAGTTGACTATTGCTCCAGCTGCATTTATGGCTTTGATGAACAAGGTTTTTTAGCTATACCTAGATCGTTTTATGATAGTGTTTGTTGATGACATTTTGGTTTATTCGAAGGGCAGAGAGGAGCATGCTGAACATCTGAAATTAATCCTACAGATTATGAGGGAAAAATAATTGTAAGTCAAATTCAGTAAGTGTGAATTTTGCTTGGAACAAGTAGCGTTTCTGGGTCATATACTAACTGGACAAGGCATACAAGTGTATCTAAAGAAGATAGGTAGTAATGAAGTGGGAAGTTCTGAAGAATGTATCAGATATCCGGAGTTTCCTTAGATTAGTTGAATATTACCTGAGGTTCATTAAGGGGTTTTCTCTGATTTTAGCCCCTTTGATAAAACTTCTAAATAAGTGTGTGTCTTTCAGATGGAATGAGGAATGTCAGAAGAATTTTGAGAAACTAAAACATCAGTTAACTACAGCACCAATGCTAACTATTCCATTAGGATCTGGAGGTTATGTGGGGATTGGGATGTGTATTGATGTACTATGACATAGCGATAGCATATGTGTAACATCCCATTATCCCATGTTAAGGGTTAAGACCCTAGAATACGATACATGAGAGATTAATGAGAAGTTAGAAAGTGCATTTCATGTTCATGCATAATATGATATACACATATATGTGAATATTAATGTTTCCACATTAAAATGATTGTACATACATTTATTAACATTTTCAGGTATAATTTAGTTATAAATGTGATTTTTGATATGAATTATGGTTAATATGTACTGAAAATTGAATTGGTGTGTATAGGTATTGATTTGAAAATTTTGGTGAAATTTAGAAAATTCCTAAATTTTTGGATAAATTTTGAACTAGGAAAAAGGCCATGTAGCAGGACATCTGATAAATGGAAGCAAAATTAAGAGTCAAATGATAATGGAAATTGTTATAAAGGACATTTGGATTTAATGACCTATGTCATTAAAATTTGGAGACAATTGCAGTAGAAATTGGAGTTGATTGGACTAGTTAATGAAAGTGTTTTATCCAAACCAATAAAGATAAGACATGTGGCAAGTGACATGTGTCACTTGCCAAACCATGTCCTTATCCCACAATGGTCTTAATTAATTAGAAGACCATTAAATGGTCTTGTTCCTTGCTTTCTCTTCTTTTCTTCGTGGCTTTCTTCTCCAACTCTTCTCTTATTTCTTTATTTCCACGACATTTACCACCTCCATCAAAGTAAGCTTTGCTCTCACCCCTCCTTACTACTATCATTTTTATTGTCTTATCAATTCCACTAGAAAACCTAATCCTCCCAACCTCCATGATGATGTACGTGGGTTGTGTGGAAAGCTAGGGTTAAGTGTGTTTTAAAGAGTTTGAAGATTTTTGAAGATTAATCAAGTAAGTTATGCTTTAATCTTCATTGGTTTTGTTAAATGGAACTTATATGATGAGAATTTTGGTGATAGATCATGAGTTTTTACATATGTCTTTTAATATGGGTGTAGTGTAATAATAAAGGGATTATGCCTTAAATTGTAGTGAGTTAATGTTATTCATGAATTGTTTGTTAAATAAAGCATTTATGATGATAGAATTAAGAGATGAATGAGTATAAACAAGGAAGTTGAAGTATGATGATGTGTGTGTGTAGATGAAGAGATAAATAAAGTTATGTCATACTTTGTGTTAAGATGAATGATAATTCATGAGTTTAAAACCAAAGCAAAGGCTAGTGTATTGACTTGAAATGAGAAGGAGTAGGATGATAATTTGGAGATAAGGTAGAGTTGAAAATGAAGTTGAATGCGTGCTGGATTATATTAGATGGAGTACTTCACTGAACATGCATATGTATTTTGGCTTATCTTGAACTTTAGATATTCAAATCTGATGGATTTTGATTTATAGTAAAAATATGGCTACATTTTTCATGAAGGAACCAAATTTGAAATCTGTCTTTAAGAGTCTTGAATTTTGGCATGAAGTTAGGCATTATGTTTTGTCGAGGTATAAGAATAGTCTGTAGTGTTTTGATTATAATGTGCATGATACTGAACCAAAATGTATTAATTTTAAGCCATTAGAAAGCTAAGACATAGAGGAACATTTTATTAGAAGAAGGTGTGGCCTATAAATCTCTTTTGCTAGGATATAGTGGTCATAGAAAACGAACCTAAAAATCTATCCTGTGGAAAAACTGGAAAAAAACTCTAAGATAAGTAAGAGAATTGTTTCTGCCACGATTGTGGGCAGTGATTTTTCATGGAAATGTTTTGATTATGCAATAGTTGAACCAATTAAGGATGAGATATGTATCTATGATGCTTATGGACTTACTTAGGGTTTAAAGGAACATAATTTTGATGTTTGAAAAGGTTGGTTAAATGTGTGATAAGTTTTGATTGTTTTGATGTTATACTTTAAGGAAAATGATGTTTGATGTCAATGCATATAATGTGGAATGTTTAGAGTGTTAAATGGGGACATATCATAGAGAACGAATTGTTTGATGCTTTGTGAATGAGATATGCTATAGAAAGAGATATGGTTTCATGAATGATAGAATTAAGTTGAAATGGATGAACCAAATGAGTTGAATTTTGTGGAGTTAATGTAATCAATATGGTAGATGTTTTAGTATGAAATGAGGTCGTATTAGAGAATGTGAATTTGGGAAAATTTGGTGTGAAATGGATTTGAATATATATATATACATACATACACACACACACACACACACACACATATATATATGTATATATAGATATATATGTTGAATTAGAGAAAGAAGGAAGAAAAGGCAGGGCACGATCATGGCCCTCACCCCCACGATCGTGGCCTGACAGAAAAAGTTTATGTCATGATCGTGGCCTTTTCCCCACTATCATGGCCTGGCTAGAACGAGTTTCTGTCACGATCATGGTAGGGACACCACGATCGTGGCCAGACTTATGAAGGTAAAGAGTTATCCTTTGATTGTTATATGATCAAATCAATACTAGGGTGCTTCCATATAATGTAAGTAGGTTGAAATGAGATCTTAAATAAACCTAGTTGATGTTGAATGAAGTGATTAAAATGAGTGAAGAATATTAGAGATTAAAGAATGATTAAAAGGTGCTATTAGTTGATTTTTGAGATGTGTATTAAAGAAATATACCCAGGAATTTGTCATTGAACATGCATTATACATAACATATATACATGTGCTTATGATAGAGTATTCGTATGAATATGCAAAGTTAGTAATGGTAAATGTATATGTTTGCATATTATAGAAGAGCACATTAAGTGACCACTTCCAGATGTTGACAGGACTTCTAAGCAATAAGCTAATGGGAGCAAACTATGAGTAACTTAGGTGGTCTCACTCAATTAATCATTGTGTTAGACTATGTTTGAAATATCATATGAATGTGAAACTGATTGTGTTGATTCCGGACAATGAAGGTCTGAGGTTTCTGATGAATGAATGTGATATTTGAAGTGCTCCTTGTATGTGAATATGAAGAAATAAATGTTACTCAACAAATTTTGTTGAATGTCAGACTAAGGTCCGAAGATGATTGTGTTTTGACTGTGAATGCGACTGATTGAAAACAATGATTGAATGGATGTGTGAGATGCATTTCATTTCAGGAATGCATGAAAGATAAAGGCAGTTGTGACTGGAGTTATCAGTAAAAGAGCTTAAAGCTCAGAACGTGATAAGAGCCCTTAGCTCAGTTGTGCATGTGCCCGGTATCCACTAAGGGATACATTATTCAATACAGCTCAGTATCCACTAAAGGATATGAGCTAGAAAAAAAAGGGGCACTCGGTCCAAACAAAGTAACAAATGAAACCGAATCACGTGCATTACATTTACAATTGATATATGTACTTTTGTATAAATGAAATGCTCGGTATAATTGTCCTGGAACTGATATGTGATGCTTTATGTAAAAATACAAAGATGTGAATTATATGTCTACATGTTTGATACGTTGTATGAATTGAGTGAACCATCAATGATGGTTACCTCATCTGAGTTCGCAAAATTCACCCAAAATTGCATGTTGACATTTCAGGACCGAGGGAGGACTTTATCTACTAAGAGACCGTACAAGAAGCGTAATTTTTGTACTTTTGTGAAAAAAATGGCTCATAGGTCGGTCAGCTGAGATTGGAAGATTAGATAGATCTTTTTGTGTATTTCCTCTTTCATGTAGCTTATTTTGTATTAGGTTATGATGATGTACATGTACAATTTTTTGAAAGCTACAATGTATTACATTCGGGTTTATGAAATGAAAAGGGGAAATTTTTGGTTTTTAAAATATTGTGACTTTCTTGATGATGTCTTATAAGAGAATGAAAAAAATAAATGATGATGCGATGTTACGTGAATGTTGTGATTGAACATAGCGCACCATTATCATAGGTTATGTACTGGAATGTCCTTAGGGTGTTCCGATATGTACCCCATGGTAACGGGGTGCTACAATGATAATTGAGAAGATACTTAAGAGAATGACATATTACAAGTGGAAGATTGTTGATGTATGCCTTACAGTCATTTAGTTGGTTGTAGATTTTGTGATATAATTAAATGAAGTAATTCTTTATCTTTATGTATTTTGGTAATTACATTTGATGTTTTAATACTAAAGGTAACCTTATAATAGTTATTTTATAATTGAAATTATGATAAGATCATAACTATGTGATTCAATTTGTATATCTATATTAGTTCTAGTTGTTCATAGTTGTAATTTCATCAAGAGGGGGTACTAATGAAATGTTAAAACTAGCAAATGTTATATCTTTTATTTGTCGAAAGTGATTGATCTCATAAATTAAATTATGAATATATTTAAACAAATATGTCAATGTTTATTAAAGGATAAGTTCACTAAATTAACTCATTTATGAGGATCCCAAATAGAATTATTTGTATGTGGATTCCCTTATTGTAGTAGTTATATAATTGATTCTTAAAGTTGAGATTATTTAAGTATCTTATGTGGGACTTAATATGTTTTAATACTACTTATGACCTATTTATTTAAGATAGCTCAATCAATAGTATTTGAATATAGTATAAACCATATATGGAGAGAATTAAGTCAATAAAGGATTCTTCACTTTGAAAGTAATAAGGGAAAATGTTCCACTATTCTTAATTAGTAGTGATTTAATGAAATCTTGCTAAAGTGAATTGATAGTTGAATATTGGATTTAGAAGAGTAGACACTAAATATATACTCTATGTTCAATTAGAATATTGTATAATGAAATGATTAATTTATACATCATAACCATACAAGGACAAGTTGAGTCAAACCACTTGACTTTCCTAATATTAGAGTGATTATAACATATTGTCAAATGTCAATCTTGATCTATTATTATAAATTATTTAATTATAGAAGTAAAGATATATTAATAAAGGGTTTAACTTATCTAATTCTAGTAATAACTTAGAATAATAATTTATATCCATTGATAACATCTTAAAAACCTAAGGAGTCACGTATAAAAGAGCAATTTTAAAAAGATAAATCAATTTTAATTAAGTTAAACTTAATTATGAAGTTTAAGAAACTTCAAGAATCAAATCAGAGATATTTGATTTTATAAAATTAAATTGTAATTATAATTAAAGTTAGAATTTAACTACAATTAAGAAGTTTAATTTTAATAAGAAAGAAACTCTACTTTCTTGCTCTATAAGTATAAGAAAGGTATAAAGGAGCTAGCACTTCTACCTTTTTTCTCTAAAGTGTTCATTTCTTTTCCTCTTCTTAGTGGATATTATTAGATGTTGGACACGTGAAAATTTTTGCTGAACAGTTTGAGGAAAAAAATTATGTAGGAATCTGAATAAGGTACATTTCAACCCTTTTATTTATGATTCATTTTTTCTAAGTTATTCAATTAAAGGGATTTAATCGAGAAATTGTAAAAATTCCTTTTTTGATGCACCCATAATTAGATCATAGTTAGTTTCCCTGACATCTTTTACAACTGCCATGCCATCCTAAAGTAGCGCCTCTAGAGAAGACTATGATCCCATGAAATATGCCATCAAAATGTTCTTTGATTCAATTTTGGCTTTTTTTTGGCTTATGTAACTAGATGTTATCTTTTTTCTTTAGAAGCCATCTTCTTTGAGTTAATAAAAATCTTAAATTATAAAGCTTTTAACAATTTAACGAGGCAATTTTAAACAGGTAAAAGTTAGAGTTGGACAAAAAAGGTTCTAGAATAAATAAAATTTTTCTTTTTTTTTGCTTTTATTAAGCATGTGTCAGATATGTGATAAGTGAAACAAAATTTTTTAAGCAGAGGACTTATATACAAAATACCTGTTGGATTCTTTTGGCTTACTATATTGTAAAAGAAGAAATGATACAATGCAAATGTTATCATTCCTTTACAAGTTAAGTAAAAATGCTTATTTTGGGAACTTAAAATATATATTCATTATCAAACCACTCACTTAAATAGGTTTGTATATTGTAACACATGTTTAAAAATTTATTGCGATCAAATAACAAGTGTATTAAAAAATAAAAATTTTAAATTTCATGATTGGATCTCTTTAATTGAATAACTTGAAAATAATAAATTATAAATAAAAGTTTTAATCATATTTGATTTAGATTCCTACAAAAAAATTTCTTGGGTTGTCAATCATAAGCCATCGATATCTTTAACCTCTAACGGTATCCATAGAGATAGTAAAAAGAACTCTTTGACAGGAAAAAGATAGGAATAGTTGCTCCTTTATGCCTTTTCCTCTTTATAGAAAAAGACACTACAAACTCTTTCCTATTAAAGTTAAAATTTCTAATTATAATTAAGGTTTAACTTTAATTATAATTATGATTTAATTTTAATAAAATAAAATATCTAATTTTTAATTTATAAAGTTTCTCAAACGTTACAATTAAATTAAATTTAATTCAAATTAGTTGTTGTCTATTAAATTTCTCTTTTATGTATGAACCATTAAGTTCATAATATATCAGTAATGATTATAAATTATAATTCTAATATGTATATTAAAACTTTATATTTAATTTTTTAATTGAAAAGTTTATAATCGTACATCAACATTGACATCTAACAACATGTCATGGCCACACAAATATTAAAAATATCAAAGCGGCTTGTGTTAACTTATCCATACATGGTTATGATATATAATTTGATTCTTTTATTATCCAATATTCTAATTGAAGATAGATATAGAATTAACGTTTACTTTTTTAATCCAATTATATTCATTATTGTAAGTTAGTGATTGATTTATAATTTGATATTTGAAAGCACATTTTCAAATATTAATTCACTCATAGGAAATTTCTCAAATCACTATTGATAAAAATAGTGGAACATTTTCCCTAATTACTTTATAGTGGCGAATTCTTTATTAACTTACTCAACTATCTTTTATAATGCATGTTATATCTAAGTCCTATCACTTGAGCTACTACTTTAATTAGTATAGGTCATAAGTAGCATTAAAAGATAATAATTCTCACATGAGATATTTCGGTATCTCAAGACTAAGAATCAATTATGCAACTATTGTTATGAGGAAATATATATAAACATGAGTAATATTTCATTTGGGATCTTCATAATCGGGTCAATTTAGTGAACTTATTCTCTAATAAGTACTCATATGTTTATCTAAGTATCTTCGTAGTTTAATTTATGAGATCAATTACTGTCTTTATAAGAAATAAACATAAATTTTGGGTGGTACTTGGTTAGTTAGTATGGGAAGAAAGGAATGGGTAAGAAATAAAAAAGATGCTTGGTAATATAAAATGATTGGAAGAACATTTTTTTTATATCCCTTTTTGGGACAATATTTTATACCCCCAATATAGTGAAGAATGGAAGTCATATCTATTTCTATTCCTAACTATATTCATTATAATTCCTATTATCATTGTCCCAAGTGCTTACTAGTTTTACCATTCCATCCATATCTCATCTAGATGAAACTATAACTAGAAATAATATATAAATACAAATTGAATATCATAATTACAATCTCATCATAAATATCAATTGAATAGAAATTATTCTTAGGATTTTATCTTTAGTTTTAAAACATCAAATATAATTAGCAAAATACATAAAGACAAATAGTGTCTTTAATAAATTATGTCATATAATCTAAAACAATTTGATTTGCAACTCTAATATTAACATTAGCTCTTAACTGAACAAATTGATTTGCAACTCCAAAAAATAACCCTTAACGTTAACATTCAAATTGTCTAATGAGCAACTCTTTTGACAATGTATAAAACTCATCTTCAACCACACTTAATTATTCAATCGATTAGTTATTAAATAAAAATCGCAGACGGTGCTTATCCAACTCATAATAGACATGCCATTTTACTAAAAAAAAATTTCAATTTAGAAGGATCATCAAATGCTTAATTTTTTATTTTTATGAATACATATTCCTAATATCTGGTTGAACCTTCACAAGTATAAATATGACTTTTTATGTAACAAATAAGAAGAAAACCATAATAGTAATTCAATTGTCATTCGTATGAATTAGGAATCTTATTAAGATTACTTTTTATATATTTTAGGAAATTATATATGATCCATACCTGCAACATTTTAAAAGTTGTTAATATCTCTGTCTTATTAATTTCTAAAATGTAACTTTAGGCTCACTTTTGAATTTGACAACTTGCAACAAGAACATGCTTCTTTGTTTTGATATTTTATTTATTTATTAAAACCCAATACTCATCGCATAGATGTACTCATAACGTTGCTTCCTATATGCTAGTGCTTACTTTCGTATTAATCATATTGATTCCCATTCTAATTTGGCGTACTTGTGTTTTCTTCCACTTATCGCGAGTATTACCCACTCCCTCTTCACTTCTCTCATTCAGCCACTACCCTTCCACCAACGAATCTTTTCTTTTTCTTGTAAGCAACTAATTCTGATTGTTTGTCTTATTTTTTTTCGGTTATGATCATTGTTCTTAAGAAGTTTATGCAGTCAGAATGCAGGCTTGTAGTGGTGCCAGTGTAGTGATGGATTCTTTACATCAACAACGACTCATTTTGACCAGGGAACCACTCTTTCCCTTGAAGCGATGTGGCAGTATCCCAGCTCAAGTAAAGCTCAATTCTTTGCGGCCCTGTGGAGCTTCTCAACTCGAAGGTACCTTGGTCACAAAGGCGCAACCCTCGTTATCATTCCCTAAAATCGGAGGTAACCATTATCCTTATCTTAGTAGGTTTTGTCTTTTTTATGCTATTGTCTTGATAGTTTATTATTTCTTATGAGGGATAAGGCTTGTTGTTTCCCCACAGGTCTGAATGTATAGTAGCTAGAGATACCCATTCTCAATTTGTGTTCTCTTTTGTTGAACAAACTGAAATTTTGTTTGACAAATGGTCATATTATTTCCATTGAAATTAAAGTATACTATCATGTATTTGCTTTATATATTGGGATTCATGATATGAATTGTTTTACTTCATTCGATAAATGAGCATTTATCTTCTTTTCTGCCCTCTATGTAGTGTTCCAAGCATGTTTTTCTGGAGGTCTTATAAAACTATATGATTTTCCATGGTCCCAGTTGAAGAAAACATTAAATTTGGTAAATTGAGAGCTTGCTAAACCCCTTCACCTGCTTTCTAGTACTCTATTTTAGTGGTGTAATACAAGGAAACTAAAGAAAAAGCACCTCTTTTTTTGGTTGTGATATTGCACGTATATGATAAGATGCAAGACCTGTATGGGACTGATTCTTTTGCACTAATTCCATTGTATTTCCAGCTGATGCTTGCAGCTTCCTGGATTATGGCCTTAACGAAGCAGATCCTGAGGTGCATGCAATAATTGACAAAGAAAAGAGTCGACAGTGCAAAAGTCTTGAGCTCATTGCCTCAGAGAATTTTACATCTCGAGCAGTCATGGAAGCAGTTGGTTCATGCCTTACAAACAAGTATTCTGAAGGATTGCCTGGTAAAAGGTGAATTTTTCAATCCTACGCTCGGATGGCAATGTTGTTAGTCAATTCTTTTTAGGTTCTTTTTCCTTTTTGTTTCCTTCAATTTTTAATAATTGCTTCTTGTACAATATGAATAGGTACTATGGTGGAAATGAGCATATAGATGAACTTGAAACTCTTTGTCAGCAAAGGGCTTTGGCAGCATTTCACTTGGATGCAAACAAATGGGGCGTCAATGTCCAACCGCTGTCTGGTTCTCCTGCTAATTTTGAGGTTTATACAGCACTTCTTCATCCCCATGACCGAATAATGGTTAGTTGTGCCTTGCATTTCTCAATATATTTTTATTGTTTTGTTTATTAAAATATTCAAGGCCTTGATTTGCATTCTGGGAATAAATTAGGGCTTGGATTTACCTCATGGTGGGCATTTATCTCATGGATTTATGACTCCTAAAAGACGAGTATCCGGTACATCAATTTACTTCGAATCTATGCCATACCGTCTTGACGAATCTACTGGTGAGGCATCTTTATTATAGGTGTGCTTAGGAGTTGTTAGTGATGCTTGGAAACTTATTAATATCTTTTCAAGTTATTTTACAGGCCTAATTGATTATGATATGCTTGAGAAAACTGCTACTTTGTTTAGACCAAAACTCATCATTGCTGGTGCAAGTGCTTACCCACGAGATTTTGATTATCCGCGAATGAGGAAGGTAGGGACTACATGTGGATGATCCTATATCCTTGCTAGTATATTTTGTCTGTTGTGTATATAATCTTCTTTGCCAATTATTAATTGCAATCATTGTGTTGTAAGATTGCGAATGCAGTGGGTGCATTTCTCATGATGGATATGGCTCATATAAGCGGACTTGTTGCTGCTTCTGTGGTTGCCAACCCATTCGAATACTGTGATATTGTAACAACAACAACACACAAGGTAGTTACTGTTGGGATTATCTTCTCTTGCTTAATGTTTCTAGTGTTGTGTATGATATAAATACCATTATGTCTTTTATTACTACCCAACTCATCAGTCAACTATACATTCATCTCGTAAAGGTAGAAAACAGTGAGCTCCGCGCTGTAATATTTTACAGCTCAATTATCACACATTATGCAATTCAGTTTATAGTTCGTCACTTGTTATTATTAGAAAAAGATTAACAACTTGATTAAATGTATCTTTTTGATCTTATATAATCTATTTTTCAAAAAATCATGAATTTTCTTCAGTCTTTACGAGGTCCACGAGGTGGGATGATCTTTTTCAAGAGGGAGTCTGTTTTGGGTGTTGATTTGGAATTTGCCATCAACAATGCTGTATTTCCTGGCTTACAGGTTACTCCCAGTTGTTGGTAAAAGATTGGTTCTTTGTTCAGTTTCACCCCTGCGTGTTAAGCATGTTTATAATATGTGATGCAGGGTGGTCCTCATAACCACACAATCGGGGGGCTGGCAGTTTGCCTGAAGCATGCTCAATCACCTGCATTCAAATCTTATCAAAAGCAGGTACTGAAACTTTGGGATCAAAGTTTGCTGAATTTCTTGTCTTCTCTTTTTTCTAAATAGTTTACTTGTTTCTTGTAGGTCATCTCAAACTGTAAAGCTCTCGCAACTCGATTAACTGAACTAGGCTACAAACTAGTTTCTGGTGGGAGTGATAATCACCTGGTTCTTGTAGATTTGAGGTCATTGGTAAGTGTTCTCCGGGTTAATGTATAGGAGCTTCCAAAATTAACTGTAACATTTTGCTGCTTGCTTGAAACAAATAACTGCAACATCATTTCGTTGTATTTGATTAGACATCATGTTGTATTATGATATGTCAAATATTTTCCAAGCGACTTTATAATCCTCACTACATAGAGTTATTGCCCCAGTTACATAGTTACGATTGTTAGATGCTGTAACTTGATTCAATCGTGGTGAAGGTTCATTTGCAAGTGTATGTTCAAATATTCCATATCTAATTTTTTGGTGTATTTATGCCTGACATTCCACTATTAAGTTTGTCATCTCAAATAACATGGTTATAACTTTGCAAGTTAGTTATTTTAGTTATACGGAACTGTTCAGGTGATAAAAATGATCTTTTTCCTATATGTATCTTTTGACAGGGTATTGATGGGGCTAGGGTGGAGAAAATTCTTGACATGGCCTCTATCACTCTGAACAAGAATTCAGTGCCCGGTGAGTATATTTGTCTCTGCATTTTGTTGTGATATCTGGTCGTCTCTTCTTTACCATTATCACAGTGCTTGCATATACTATTTATTACGTTAGGTGATAAGAGTGCACTAGTACCTGGTGGCATCCGAATTGGTTCCCCTGCCATGACTACCAGAGGGTTCAGTGAGAAAGAATTCGTGGCAACTGCCGACTTCATTCACGACGGTGTGCAACTAACTCTTGAAGCTAAAAAGTCAGTTTCAAGTTCCAAGCTCCAAGACTTCATGAAGTTTGTCATGTCTCCGGGTTTTCCTTTAGTAGATGAAGTGGCAAATCTCCAAAGGAGAGTTGAAACCCTTGCAACGATATTCCCCATGCCTGGAGTGTGAGTGTTAACTTATAATTTGTTGTTATTGGCTTTACAATCTTTAAATCTCCCAAAATGTAGGGACGAAGGTGAGAACTAATAATTACCGTACTTCATGTCAAGTAAACAGTTTTGGTATCTATGCTTTGGTTTATGAAGCAGCCAGCTTGTTAGTAATTATCCCAGACGATGTATTAGGTAAGGATCTGGTAGGGTGTAAAAAATCAAGTAATGCTTTGGAAATAAATCTAATCTAATATCATCACTGTCTAACACGATTTGTTACTTCTTATTCATTGTCTCATAGTAAAAATAAATAAATTATATCACTAGTTATAGCTCTCGGATGAAAATAACTTGCGTGATGAGTAACACCTATTAAATCTCAATCACGTCTGTTATTGTCCCAAGGGATTGCTATGGCCTCTTCATGGGTTAGACCCAGGTTTATACCGACTTGAAGTCTAATTTTTTCAATAATTGGGCCTTGGGAGGGCCCAGATTTATGTAGGCCAGATTTGGATTTAATTGAAAAAAAAAATGTTTTATAATTTTAATTAAAAAATTAATGGGGTTAGTCTATTGGCTAGTCCTTTGTAATCTTTAATTTCATTTGGTACGCTGTTATTGAGCTGTCGTATTAGACAAAGGTAACTAATTGGTGCCAATATTTTCGATAATCGTTACATGAAATATCGACATTAATGACAGGAAATGTAATTTTAAAAAAATAAGGACTAAACTAGAAAAAACTAATTTAACTTTTCCTCCTAATTCCTGGCCTAGCCGTGGAAATACCTGTGTTTAACAGGTAGAGAATATAATTTAAAAAAGTGTATGGACTAAACTAAAAAACTAATTTAATTTCTCCCACATAATTGCTAACCCTACTTATATAAATGTAAGATGTCATCTACTCTCTTCTTCCCTCTAAATCCAGCTCGCCGCCGCCACCATTGCCAACCACCGCTCTCCAGCTTGCTATAACTCGACAAGTTTTTGGTAGTCTCTGTACTGTAGATCTTGGGTCGCCTTCTCACCATCAGCTCTTGGGTGCCTGGTGAGTATATTTGTCATTTGCATTTTGTTGTGATGTCTGGTCTTCTCTTCTTTACCATTATCTTAGTGCTTGCGTATACTATTTATTACGTTAGGTGATAAGAGTGCACTAGTACCTGGTGGCATCCGAATTGGATCATCTACCGTGACTTCCAGAGGGTTCAGTGAGAGAATTCGTGGCAACTGAAGACTTCATTTGCGAGGGTGTGCAACTGACTCTTGAAGCTAAAAAGTCCGTTTCAAGTTCCAAGCTCCAAGACTTCATGAGGTGACTGTTGTCTTATAATCTGTTGTTATAGACATTGCAATCTTTAACAATTGAAGGAGTAGCACGTTTATCTACGACTACCAAGGGTTAAATATTAGTTTTACATAAGCACATGTTCCGGTTTTGTATGTGTGTGTGTGTGTGTGTGTATACTACCAGGGTTTAAATATTAATTTTACACAAGCACATGTTTAGGGTTTTGGACATATATATATATGTCTCATTTTGCTTTTTCCACCCATTTTTGATCATTGCATTGCAATACAATATTCTTCCTTCGGCCAATTTTTTTTCAAAAGATC
>JANIIA010000009.1:61335335-61346541 GCA_027478495.1 Erythroxylum alaternifolium | reverse complement strand
TCCATTTTCCAGCACATCTTCAACATCAACATCATATACAATCTATCCCAATTCAATTATCATAATCTTTCTATTATGACATGCCACAATGAACAACACTTAACTTACTTATTTAGCTTCCAATTCTAGCTCAATTCATCAAGTCTACCTAGCCCTTCATGCATGCAAAATCATCCCAAATTCAAGGTGAAAATTGAATCGTTTTCGGCTAGGATAAAAGACAATAATAATCTGGTTTTTTAGCTATCTTGTGAAGGGTTAAAAGCATGTATTTGGTATGGTAATTTAGTATAGCTTAAGCAAAACACAGGAATTAGAGATAGAAGCAAGTTTTGGTAGTGAGAGATGAAAAGAGAAGAAGAATGAACAAGGCTGAAACTACTCCTGCAGAAACGTAACTCCTTAGATGCTAGATGTCACCATATTACATTAACATATGTCCCTAAGCATGTAAGCCACTTATCCCCTCCATAAGCTACCAAATGTCACTTAGTTACTAGTCCATTTGTTACTCAATCATTGCTACCATTTGTCAATTAATTACCCATACCAAATGTCACTCATTTATTTATACTATTTGTCACTTATTTCATAGGCTTATTCATCCTAATTTTTCATGTGTTAATTTGTCTTATCACTTGACATTTTTTCTAGTCTAAATATACATTTTAATTCATCACTTTTTTAATGGTAACAATTAATTCCAAATTTACTACTTGTAACTAATCAAACCAAAATTCAAGACATAAACAATACACAATTCACCTCATGATCATTTTAAACCTTTCATACCCTATAATATGTCAATTGAGTGCATATACTATCTTTGCAATGTGTATGAAATCATAATTCATATGTGTATGCTAAGAATATGCATGTGAATGAAATGTATTTCATGAATGCTAAAATGATATGACTCATATGCAATAATCTAAGGCTCTGACCCTTAGTATGGAAAACAGGCTATTACAAGATCAATTTGGAACTAGTCTTCCAGAATTGCAAAGGTTCGCAATTTGAATTTTAAGTCAATATGTGAGTGCAACAACCTATGAAAAGAATTGGAACACATTTGAATTCAACCATTCCAAGAAGGGAATAGATTAGAGCTCAAGAGATTAAATGACTTAGTCTTCGTTCGTTACGAAAGCTTCAGGAAAAGTATGTTATTATGATTATTAATTTAGATATAATTCCTTACAATTTATAATAATTAAATTTTATTGTTTACTAGGATTCTCTAACAAGTAGTTTAGTAAATCTAATTTGCATTGATAATATTGATCTTTTCACATATTGGGTTTTTGAGGAACCAGGTTTGGTAGATATGAGCGACTTGGAAGATAATCTTGGATGAGAAAATATTAACATGTCATTTGGTACATTCAATTTGAATGATGATGATGACTAGGTTCCTCTCCATGATAAGAATTGTTTACCAAATGATAATTGAGGTCAGTGCAATTATAGCAGGTACCCCCTAGACGATTAAATAAAGTTTCAGGTTTTTGTTTCTTCTCTTCTTTTAATTTTACTTATATTTGATGTATATGTAAAATTCTTCGATATATGCAATGTAATTGTAAATGTTTTTGTTTCAGGTTTCACTTCTACTTTGATTATTTCCTTATCATGAATTCTTATTGTAAATTGTAATAGTTAGAGAGTTAAGAATATTTATTGTTCTTTTTATCTGATGACTTGATATTTTGAAGTAATTATATTTATTATATGATAAAGTTGTAAAATTTTAAATACTTTGTATTGTTCTTAATTTTATATTTGTATGATGATTGTCTTTTTTCATATTAATTGTGGTTATTATTTATATATGAAATATCTAAAAATTATTGTTAAAAAAGTAAATAAATTGTTGTTATTTTAAATTTTTATTATTGTGATTTTTGGAGACAGAGTTGATGTAAAATTATAAACTATACAATACAATATAATAATGGACTATTTTGCAATTTTTTAAAGAAACTCAAGGACTATTTTATAAATTTAAAAAATTATCCGAAACGGTACTTGATATTGACCGATACTTATATAATACCATATCAGAAACTAATCTGGTACGAAATTTGGTATGATATTCATAACATTAATCTTTATATGTGCCAAACTTGATATTCATATAAGGATTGGGAAATTTAACGTATTTTTGCCACTCTGTCAACAATAATTCTCATGATCATGTTGCATGTCAAAGCTGTTAGAGTGGAGCTATAATATTAAGTCAAATGTATTTAATTTAGTGTGTATGTGTGGAGCTTGTGAAATAAGACATAGGATCATTTATACCTTTTGCATAAAGAACTTTGGCGACTTATTGAATATGATACTTGTAATTTGATCTATAGGGTGCATTTTATAATTCAACTATCATAACAGATATTTTTGGAATTGATTGTTTGTGTATTAGTACTACTTAAATAGAGTAGAGAACCACTACAAATATGATCATATTTTTAATTCTTATTCACTCATAGTTTTAGCCTTTTCAAAAGTATTATAGTATTTTAAATTGAAAGAGCTTAAAGGTATTAAGTTATTTTTTCACTAAAAGAAACTTAATATAATTATTATCTTATATTAGCTATTATATGTGCAAGAAACGTCATAGGCCCATAAGTCATAACCTAAATTAATTTTAATTTAGGTTTAGTAAATTGTTTTATAGTGAATGTAGGCTACTATTTAGTGTGATAAGAAATGTATAAACATATATATTACATTAATATAAAGTTAAAATTAAATAATATTATAATATACTAATTTTATTTTTATTTATATTTTGACAATCGATTTATATTATAGTTTTTTTAATATTTTATGTATACACCTAAAATCAGTTTTATATCTGTAATAATTTTATTAGTAAAAATAGTAATATCGAAATTTACCTTAATATTTCAATTTATATCAATTATACAAATCAATATATAAAGATGTAAGTTAAAATATAGAAAAAAGCGGAGTAAAAATTATAATTTAAAAAAGTTGAATCCTTAAATTTAAAGTATATTTATAATTAAATAATTTTAAATATAATTTTTATTATGTTTAAAAATAACAAGTTTATATTACTTTTAAGGATGCTAATGACCTCACTCATAAACCAGCCTTATCGATATTTTAAAAAAAATTTTTTAAAAATTGAAAGTATAAAATAACATTATTTTTTAATTGGATCGACCTATTGAAAATACCTAATTTGGTCATATGGGCTACTTTATTTTATCTCTAATTAATTTTATAAATTAAACTATTAAATAAATATTTTAATTTTAATTTTAATTTTTGAAAACTATAGAATTTGCAACTTTGTTTAAAATATCTTAGACTCGAATTTTATACTTGCTTGTTCTAAGCTTAATTTAATCAAATATTCGCGAAGATATTATCTTCACAGTGGCGCAGTGCGCACCCATATATAAAATATCATCTCTTATTACTGTCAACCAATCGATATATCAGCCTTTTGTCTTGTTTTCCCTCAGTGCCTCCTCCCTCTCCTCTTAGGGTTTCTATCTTGTAAAAGACTAAATAATGGCAGACGACGCCCATTACCCAGCCACCGACATCACAGCTACCACCATCGCCTCCAGCAAACGCAAGTATGATGACCAGACTCTTCCTCCTCCTCCGCCGCCGCCTTCATCCGCTCGCCGTCCAACCGGATTCTCTTCGCCGCCGGACCCTCCTCCTTCCTACAACAACGTGCCTCCCCCGGTCGATGAGATCCAGATGGCTAAGCAGAAAGCCCAGGAGATAGCTGCTCGCCTCTTGAGCGATGCTGCAGGTGGTGGTGCTGGTGTCGGTGCCGCCGCAGATGTTAAGCGCCCTAGATTTGAGAACGGCGCAACCGGCTTCGATTCCACCGATAAAGGTCCTTTACTGACTTTCACTTTCAGTCAACTGTCGCCTTTCTTTCTCTCCGATTTATGTCTGTACACGCATACACATACATATATATAATACTGTCTTATGCTTGCGCTTTCTTGCTTTTGCTGCTTAGCTGTTTCTTGTTCTTTTGTCTTCGTAATTTTCTTTGTGATATTTCGTTTTGATTTTGTTTTCTTCTCTTTGCCTTTTGTAGATTTATTTTTGTTACTGGTTATTTTCTTCAATTCCAGCAACTTTTGTTACCATTAAATATCTAGCTGTTTGTTGTTCCAGGGATCTTTGTGGTCTCTAGGAGAGATGAAATTTTTTATCGAATTTTATTTGGTCCTGTCTAGGTTATCTTTTATCGTTTGTTGGTGGTTGTAGCTATATGTTGAGTAAACTTTCTGTTCGTACGGTGTTTGTGTTGTGTTTTAAAAGAAAGCAAAATATTAACGAATGTGTTAATGCATATTCCAAGCCATCTATGTTTTTGAACTCAGCTCCTTCAGCAATTCCTGTTTCATATGGATCATACATGGGTGGCACTAGCAAAAAGATAGATATTCCAAATGGTCGGGTCGGTGTTATAATTGGTAAAGGTGGAGAGACTATCAAATATCTTCAGCTTCAGTCCGGTGCAAAGATTCAGGTCACTAGAGATATGGATGCAGATCCTAACTCACCAACTAGGATGGTAGAGCTTATGGGCACTCCTGAGCAAATTGCAAAGGCAGAGCAGTTAGTTGCTTGGAAGTTCAATTTATAAACTTTATATGTTCTTTGGAAGTTCAATTAATACATAAAATCAACGCTGGTTTATTTATCAAACAACAAACTTGATATGCTTCATGTACATGGAACAGCTCCATTGCATAAGGATGTTGGTATTTGCTATATTCTTTGACATGGTTCTAGTTTCATTGTGTTAATGAAGTACTTTTCCTGAAGTAAAACTGCATATTTACAATTACCCATTAATGTCAAATTTTTGCTCCAGGCTGATGCAGGGGGTTCTGGAACTGTTTCACGAAGGTTTACAGGACAAGGTGTTTCTGACCATTTCGTGATTAAAATCCCCAACAACAAGGTATGTACATTGTTCATTCTGTAGAAACTCAGCATATTTCCTAGTTCATAATATTTCCTGATTGGCATGTTTCCAGGTTGGTCTAGTGATTGGTAAAGGAGGTGAAACAATTAAGAACATGCAAGCTAGGACTGGAGCTCGTATTCAGGTTGGTTTCTGACTCTTAAGTGACGTCTTGGCTCCATTACCCACCCTTTTTGTTATGCTTTTGTTTGGTGGTGATCTAAACTTGTTGGAAATGCATGTTGTACTCTTTAGGTTTATAACTAACAATTCTATATGTACTATGCATTAATAATGATTTTCCTCTTTTACCTTTACATTGGGTTATTTTTACTCACTTCTGAAATTTGCAGGTTATACCGTTGCATTTGCCCCCAGGTGATACATCTACTGAGAGATCAGTTCACATAGATGGGACAAATGATCAGATTGAAGCTGCAAAAGAGTTGGTTAATGAAGTCATCAGTGAGGTACATTTGAACTTTTGTTTATTTGCAGACTTGGACTGATAGAACTTGCTAATTGGTTCTGCTTCTTGATGTGTTTAGATCTTAATTAGTGGTTTTTGAGGTTTATTGTTGCTGATTGGCAAAATGCCTTTGCATTTCAACCACCAGGATACCACTGTTTCATTTTGCCAATATTATTATTTTCTGGAATTATATAGTCATATTTGTTGTTGTTGATCTATCTAGTAAATCTTTCTTGCATTGATATATTGTCCTGATTTTTGTGATTTGCTGGTTGATTCCTCTTTTTACATAAAGATATGCCCTTAAGAATATCATCTGAATAACCAACTTGTGCAGTAAGATCTGTTTTGGATCATAAATTTTTTAGACTTATTTCCTGTATTTTCATTGCGTTCTAGGTCAGCTTCTACTAAGGCATGTGTTAGCTTTTTGTTTTGCATGTTTTCTAGTGATTTTGTTATTTTGTTCTATCTACTTGTGTTTATATTTGGATCTCTTTGTTTAACTTTTGGTTATTGATGTAGAATATATTTTATCCTCCTCTATTTACCTTTAGAAATTGATTTTATGGATCCACAATTGTTCCTCTTAATTTTCACTCAAGGATTATTCGTTAAGACTATAATTGTGACAAGTATTATCTGGATCTTTACCCCTAGAACAGTTGTTCAATATTAATATTAGATTGTGGTAACTTCTACGAATCATAAAGTTGCAGATATAGCTTTCCTTTTGTTCTTATGGAATTTACAGCATAGCTGTTTGAGAACATTTCCTGTGCTATGCTGTGCTGAGATGTGGGAGAAGAGCAGAGGCTATGTGTCTAAGTTGCGGACTTTATTGGATGTTGCTGACCTAGTTTGGTATTCTGCTAGTAGATAGTTTTGAATTAGGAGATGATTGGTACTATATGTTACATAGTCTTTTCATATGGACTTTTGATTGACCTGAGCTTATATATGTAGTGTAAATAACTATTGTTTTTTATTTGTAAACAACATCGTGCCTTATTTAGATTAGCTGTATAATTTATCATTTTATGGCGGAAGATGAATGCACTTGTAGGGGGACTGCAGAGTGAATTATGGAAGTTCAAGGTATCAAGCTTTAATTGAGAGCATTTGTTACCGTTATCAAGTTGACATTACTATCTGAGTTTGATATATAGCTGGAGCCAATTTTCATTTTATCATTAGGATGATAAGAATAGAACATTGCAAGCTCTATCTCTACCCAATTGTATGGTGGTTTTAGGTTGTAATCCCAAGTGAAGAGATATTGGATTCTAGCTTCTACTACCATCATGTGATTATTGATTGTCTCATATCGCTGATGTTTCTATTGGGAATTATTGTAGGGTTAGTGTTTTGGGACTTATAACATGGTTTCCAATAGGGTTGGTATCCCCCTCAGCATTGCCTGGTATGGATCTAAAACCTATTTTGATATCTAATGACTGATCTTGGGAGCGGAAGTTGCAAATTAACATAGAATGGGAAGTGTTTTAGCTCTGTTTACTTTTATGGGATGACATCCTTGGTGTTGGAACAATTTTTCAACAAGGTTTCTTCTATTGTACTTGTTAATTGCTTTTCCTAATGCTCATAATAGGCTGTCACCTTATTTTAGTTGAAATATTGACACTACTGTTATGCATTGAACTATCCCCTCGTGTTCTTTATATGGAGCTTGTATTGAACTCTGTGGCTTACTTATTTGAGGATTTCAATCGCAGTTCCTATACCAGTGGTGGTTTTCAGAATGTCAGCTATTAAGATGTTGAGCTAGAGCCCCTTAAATCTTGTTTTGATTCTTGTTTCTTTTGAGTAAACTTTTTGGCCTGGTATTACAGAATAATGTTGCAGGGATTTTTGCCTTTTTTCTGCTTCTCTTTTTTCTTTCTGTTCCTTCATGGTTGCTCATAATAGTGATGGGACTGCGAATTTATGTTAATACTCTTCATTCAGGATTTCTCAAGTTAGGTGTTTCCTTATATTAGATATTATACCCCACTAGCTGACTTATTGTATTTTACATTCTACCAAGCTATTTTTGGTTATGCTAGTTCTGTAATTATTATGGGAACATGTAAGTTAGTTATTTAGTGGGCATGTCATACATTGGGGTTTTTGGAGATATAAATCTGCAATAATGCTTTGAGTATTGATTTGATACCTATGTTAGCTACAGTTCATGAAGTGGATGCTAGTGAAAATTTGTAAAATTTACATGCCACAGTGAATTCACACCCCATTGCCATAAGAGCCAAAATCAAGATTTTTGGCAATGGTGCCTGTTAATACTTTTTTACTTCTATGGTAAAACTGGTATAGTATCTTCTTGTTTTTGTACCCATTCACTTCTAGTAGGGAGGATGGGCTTCTGCTGGAGTAATTCAATTTTTTCATCAACCAAGTACGGTATGTTGGCATTCGTACACCCTTTGATACAATGTGGATTTGATTGATCCCTACATCAGACTTATCTTTTCTACTGGTGCTGTTTTATTCCAGATTTTATTGTGTGCTTTTTGTTTTATCAGTACAACTTTATCTGTATATCCTGTGTTTTGCCAAATTCTGGAAATGATGGGATGTTAAAATTATCCTTGATTATTTGGACCGACAAATTCATGCAGAATCGTCCAAGGAATCAATCAATGGCTGGAGGATATCCCCAGCAAGGGTATCAAACACGGCCACCTACAAACTGGGGTCCTCCTGGAGCTCCCCCCATGCAACAACCTGGTTATGGGTACATGCAGCCTGGAGGATATCCTGGTCCATCCCCACAGTATGGTATGTCTCAACCATCTTATGGAGGCTATCCTTCACAGGCAACGTCTGGTGGATACCCTTCCAACTGGGATCAGTCTACTGGCTCAGTTTGTCAGCAGACAAGTCAGGGTTATGACTACTATAATCAGCCACCTTCGTCACAGCAACAACCAACTACTGGTGGTTCTGCAGCTGCTGATAATTCTGGCTACAATTATGGCCAGCCACCAGCTTCTGGCTATAACCAACAGGGGCAAGGCTATGCCCATGATGGCTATGGTGGATATCCTCAGTCAGGTTATGGTCAGCCACCACCATATGATCAACAGCAAAGCTATAGTTCAGCATCCAACTACAGCAGTGTGACCAACCCAAGTCAAGAAGGGCATGCTTCCTCTTATGGTGCTCAAGGAGACACGACCCAGACACCAGCTCAGCCCTCAACAATGGGTCAGCAGGGCTATAATGTCGGTCAACAACCTGGTGCAAATCCGGCAAGTTATCCACCTCAGGGATCTCAGCCAGGTTATGGCGTGCCCCCAGCTTCGCAAACTGGCTATGGGAGCCAACCACCTGTTCAGCCTGGTTATGGATCCGGCTATGGACCTCCTCAAGGGCAGAAACCTCTTGCTAACCCTGCAGTTTACGGGCAGACCCAGCAGTCACCTAGCAATGCTGGAGGATATGGCCAGCCTGCTCCTGTTCAGCCTGGGTATCCACACTCTCAACCACCTCCTTCTGGATATAGTCAACCAGACTCAGTCCCTCCGCGTGCTCCTTCCGGTTATGGTGTAACAGCATCTCAATCTGGGTATGGTCAGCCTTATGGTCCACCGCCAGTTGGTCAACCAGGTTATGGACAGGGACCACCTGCTTACAACACTTCTTACGGCAGCGGTTACACGCAGCCTGCTGCTTACCCTGCAGATGGAAATGCTACCAATAGTGCGCGTGGAACTTATGATGCACCTCCATCATCACAATCTGCTCAACAGAGTGGAGTTGCAAAAGCATCGCCACAGAATTAAGGATATATGTGCTATTTGGCTTTGGACGAGTAACATTGTGGCACCTTAGTTCGTTGTTTTATCTTCCCATTGCCATCGGGTCTGTGTTTCTCTATTTCTGCTTTATTTCAGTTTTAGCTGTTCAGGTTTTGTACTCTTTAGGTTTTATTTGACCTTTATCAGATTAAAACTAGTGTTTTCTCTTCTTGTGGCCACTATCTTGAGGTTAATGGACCATGGTGTACTTATGATTGGAGATTGTTCAAGTTTTCGGAGTAGTGTCATTGGTCGCTAGAAATCAATGCTTTGATGAGAGATTAATCATTTCTCTAGCAGTTAACAGTAACTTCAATTGGAAGCAAGTAGGTTAAAATGATAAATATATTCTGTAGGAAGTGGACTTAATGAGTCACTGCGAGTTGCTCAAGTGGCCGTCTGTTTATTGTTGATTTTTTCTTTTTTTCTTGATTGATTTATGTTTCGGATCTGATTGTAAAAAGGTGAAAAGTATGAAGTCAGACTCATAAACTATCTTATTATTTCCTGTTTCTACAAACGTAAAAGTACAAACAAGCCCTACTCAACCTGAAAATATGATTGAAACTGAAGTCATGTTGTCTCATGTCAAGTCACACAGTCAAGAATTGTTAATAGATCCGGTTGGGTTAAATCGATCAACTAGATATGTATTAGACCAACTTGACATTATATCCTGCTTTTTTTGTTTTTTTGTTAGTGCAAAATTGTTCGTAAAGGTGCATTATTTTGAATTTCGTATCGATACAACTATTATTTGGTTAAATATTGGTACTTCTTCAATATCGTATTAAATTTAAATACAAGATCTTACCAAAAAATTTTGAGTTGTATTGGAAGTACTACCTGTGTATTGAAATATTTTATTAAATTTAAATTGAAAAAATTAATTTTAAAAGTTGAAATATTATTTTATATTAATTTAATAAATAAAATTATTCAGTCAAATTAACATTCTATTTTTTGAAATATTTACTCTATACTTTCCCTTGACCTTAAAGGAGGGGAACAAATAAAAAATAACGTGCGTGATAAGTATTACATTCCGTACGTTTTGAAGCTCACAAGATGAGGTTTGACCCAAAGAATATTCGATGGAATCTTATGAAAGATTTTGAAAGCTTTTACAACATAGTAGAAGCGTACGGAAGACTTTGGAAGCTTGTGGAATATGGTAGAAACTTATGGAAGACCTCGAAATCTTCTGAAGTATGGTAAAAGACTATGAAAGCTTGTGGAAGCTTATGGATTGGAAGTTTATAGAAGCTTGTAGAATGTTGTGGATAGGGATACATTAGTGTAGAGAATTTTTCACAAGATCAAATAGATCTTGAGCGTCCATTCTGAGTAGAAATTAATACATATACCCCTTAGGGTTGCCTCATTTGTAACTTATAGAAGATCATAGAGAGCATGATAAGCATTACAATATTCTTCAGAGAGTTCTTTAATATAAGCGTCTTACGTTCTTCCACATTCCTTCTTCTTTTAAGCAAAGTGTTTCATGTAAAAGACTGACTTAGTAACGAAAGTGTACTTAACTGTCGGACGAGCATTGGTGAAAGTCCAAGCCCATTACAAGTGGTATAAGAGCATTGTTAGAGATCTTTTGGGTATCATCAAGATGACTGGCTCGAGCAAAAAAACTATCCACGAAAGAAGGGAGGCTAAGGCTTAGTTTGGGGAAGCGGTGACGGTTGATAACTTGCTGAATTCAACCTGCTGAAATGATAAATACTTATTTTCAATAAGTACTTATGTGTTTAGGATTGCTGTTTTGGTAACTGCTGAATCGTGAAAATAGGTATTTGGCAAGTGCGATTGCGGTTGCGGTTGCGGTTGCGGTTGCGGTTGCTGAAAAGAGATAAAATAACTAAAAAGCTCATTGATTTAATAAACTATTAATTGTTGTATAAATAATTAAAAAATATA
>JANIIA010000009.1:61166136-61186007 GCA_027478495.1 Erythroxylum alaternifolium | reverse complement strand
CTCCCTTATCTTAGGATATGTGTCGGAATGACCTACAGGCGTCCCGGTACGTACCCTAGGGTAATGGGGTGTTACACTTCATGTTGAGAACACCTAAGATGGGAGACCCTGATGTAGGCAATTAGACTTAATACCATGATGCCTTGCATTACTTTCAGCTACTTTACTTTTTCCTAAGAGTAGCTCAATTGAAAGGTGCAACCTACTGGACACTTATGTGGTGTATAATTTGCTAAAAGGGAACATAATGAATCTTCTAACTATGATCTTGAGGTTCATAGTGGATAAGGGGAATAATAAAAATAACGTCGATTGCCTATCTTATGGGATGTTGCTTACCAAGATTTTCAACCATTACGGAGTTCCTTTTGGTAAGCACAGGCTAAGTTTCACCTTCTATTCCCTATCAATTTGGATACAAATTGTAAAACAATCTTTAGGTAGAAAAAAGATCTGAAAAAGTAGCAGAAAACTTAGATCATGCTCTAGATCAACAAACTTCTATTCCTCCTTAGGATGAAAATAGTGCAAAACTCCATCAATAACTGCAGAACATTCAAGCCAATCAAAAACAAATGTGAGAACAAATAGATAGCATATAAAATCAGCTTCTTGGAATGTAGATTTTGTAAAGAAAAATCTTTATATCCCTTTACTAACTATGTTGCTATTTTTTTCTTTCTGGATTATTTGAACTTGTGATAGTCCCTACCTCCCTATACTCTTTTATTATTTTTTATAATGATAAAGGGGGAGAGTTTATGTTATATTTTGTATATTTCTACATATATAATGATATATTTCTCAATGCATATTTCTCAATGCTACCTTAATTATATATGTGATTGATTCTACTACTGAACTTGTGAAAATCTATGTTATATTTAGTGATTATTATAGTGGATGTTGCACGTAAACAATGTTTGCATTTCATACAAACAACAACTATGTTTCATGTAAACACTGGCCATCAAATGCAGATGCACAACCAAAAGATATTGCTAACCAAAACACAACATAGCTGGAAGGAAGGAGTAGTATGAAATGGCAGCGTAACAGATGAGAAGCACGCCAAAAAGCTAGAAAAAATAAAAAGAAATGACATGGTAAAGGCAAAACATCATTAGACAACTTAAAAACATAATAGGGTTTTATCCGTGGGTTTAAGAAATAAGAACAGAAGCATGGGTCTTAAAAAAAGATAATAAGGATAGTAGCGAGGATTCTTTTCAGACAGAGGGACATTCAGTGGGCGGAAGCATTTTCTTAAGAGCTCTTAGATTTAATGAAGAAAAGGGACAAAGCTCTCAACCTTGAGAGACCCATGGAGGGGTATCTTCCTGACACCAGTTCAAACGCGACATCGACATCGACAACCCGATTAATCATTCCTTCCATTGTTTGATTGTTTGTTTCTCTCTTTAGAAATTTATTGTGTTATCCTATTCATATGGATTTGGGTTTCATGTATGAATAATCATGTTATCGTTATAGTCTGATTATTTGTGTATGAATCCATAGGGTATTGTGAAAAGAAGATTTTAAGGCATTCATTAGATCATTTTATTACAAACCCATTGCTATAATATTTAATGTAATCTGTAACTGTTATATTGAAATTCATTTGTAGTAACTAATGGTCTGTAATCATTAGCGATAACATCACCTAGGTTAAATTACGCATCGTATGTAGTTGTTACCTTGATTAATCAGTTTTTCTAATTCGTAATGCTACTATCCAATTGAATCTAGAGATCGTATCCTAGGTTATTTGATAGTTAGGTTTAATTAATAATCGTATTTTAATTAAATAATACCTAAGGAAAAACTTGGGTTAATTATTAACCAACGATTAATAGTTTCTACGAGAGGTTTGAGAACAACAAATCAATGAAACATTTTTAATTAGGGTATAGGTCTAGATTGAACCAAAGAACCAAGTCCCTATTGAATTCCGCACTTTTACCATTTTTTGCATGTTTTCTTTAAATTGCTTTTGTTAGTTATTATTGCTTTATTTTATTTTCTTATTTTTAAAACCAAAACCCCCCTGAAACCTAAACACTGATTAACTTCATTTCAGAAACTTCACATAATCTCTCTGTGCTATTGAACTAGACTCACCACTGCTACAGTAGTAAGTATAGTTTATTTTGACAATCACTACGACGCGTTGTCAATTTAATGCAAACGTCGTTTGCATAAATGCAGATGTTGTCTGCATATAACGCGCACTGCCGTATAACTCCATAGACATTACATTTTGGTCTTTTTCCAGCTACCTTTGGTTCCTCTTCTAGCTGCCTTATACACTACCGTTTTGGAGCTTGAATTATATAAGTCCAATTAAATTCTCCATTTGGCTTCTAGGAAGGTTACCAAGCAAAGTAAGAAATACAAATAGAGATTTTAACGCCTATGATTGAATGTTAGGCTTACTTTAATTAGAAGCCTAAATGAACATTTAGAAATGGGCTGGACTTTGGTTTAATTAGATTAATTAAATTAAATCAAAGTTATTAAAGATAAAAGGAGGTGGATTTTCTGTTTTAATGGGCTAAATGTGCAGCTGAACATTTAGCATTGGTTTGCTACATTTAAGATGGTTTTTAACATGCTTTATCATCATTAAATGGAGTTATAACCTTATCATTAAATGGTTTAATGGTTGTCTTTTAATGATAGCATGTAACCATTTAGCATTCATTGGATTAAAGAAGAAAGAGGTGCATTTGATGGACCCTCTTGTCCATTTTGGTGAAATTCTTATCTCTGACCATTTCTACATGCATATTCAAGGAATTGCTCATCTCTGAAGATATGGTGCTCCGTTTCGATACTACAATTGACTATCTCAAATGGAAGGTTTCTTAAGCATTATTGCAAGTTATTGGAACTAAGAAATATAAGGATTCAAAAGTTATCAGCTGATGCAGAAGTTGAAAAAGGTAAAAGTTGCTCTTAAACTTTTCTCTAGGGAACAATGAAAAAATCTTTTTGATCTCAAATGTAGACTTCATATCACTCAAGCTAACTACTATACTGCTCCTACTGATACTGGTTTGAGAACAGCTGAGTTGAATGCTCTTCAGGCATACCAATAAGCTTTTAACTATCACAATTATATACTTAAGCAAAAAGCATGGATGAACTGGCTTAGAGAGGGAGATACCAATTCAAGAATTTTTTCATGCAACTCTACTCTCTAGAAGAAACCGAAATTAGATAGTATAACTGTATGACAGTAATGGTAACCTATACTTTGCTCATAAAGATCTTTTGGCATTGGAGACTAACTTCTTTAAAGATCTGATGGGCAATGATACTTCTAAGCCTCCATTTTGCAATGTGAGGAAGCTATTAGAGAGTTCACTCACATCTGATATAAAGGAACACTTAACAACTCCATTCACATATTTGGAAGTTAAAAATGTGCTATTTAGCTTGTACCTTTCTAAAGCTCCAGGTCCCGATGGTTTTTTAGCTTGGACTTTTCAACATACTTGGTTAGTCACTAATCCCTTATCCACAGAAGTTGTTCAGGAATACTGTTCATCTGTTAAAATGTTACTTGAGGTTAATCACACATACCTTTGTATTATGCTAAAAAATACAATTCCTTCGACTATGGTTGATTTTTAACCAATTGCTTATTGTAATACTCTTTATAAAGTGATTGCAAAGCTAAGAGTACTGAAGGATGCTGTTAACATCTCTCAAGGAGCTTTCATTCTGGAAAGGAATATAGGCGATAACATTCTTCTTATACAAGAGCTCATTTGAGAGTATTCAACTGATAAGAGAATCAATAGCTTTTTGACTAAAATTGATTTCTTTATGAAATTTGATACACTCAACTGGAGGTTCATTCAAATATGCCTAGAAGCTATAGATTTCCCAATCAATTTTGTGCAGTGGATCATGAAGTGCATCGCATTAGCCTCACCTTCTAAGCAATTTCGAAATACCAAAAGGATCAAGCAGGAGAACCCTCTATCCTCCTACCTCTTCACCTTCGAGGTATGAACCTAAGTGTAAGCTTGACATACATAAATGATGTTGTTAATGAAAAAATAATGTGAATTAAGGATAAATATCCAGAATAGTCAATTTGAGCATGCATTATACATTACACATATACGTATGTGTACAATTGAATGTTTAAGTGATTGTGCAGTTAATAATGTATTTAAAATATATATATTGTATGATGTTGATATATAGGATAGAACGTCCGCATCCATACGTTTCTGAATCATAGAAGCAAACGCTAATCTGGAGCATAATGTGAGTAACCTAGATGGTCTCACATGTTTAATTGTTGTTTTAATTTCTGTTTTGAATTGTTATACGATATGAATGCTTTGATTCCATACATTGAGTGTCTGAGGTGTTTGATACATGAAAAACTCATTAGAAGTGCTCATTGTATGTGAATTTGACTGAATAAGTGATTCTCAATTTAAATGTTGAATGTCGGACTAAGGCCCAATGATAAATGTGAATGAGAATGTGAACGTGAATATGAAAGTGTAAGATTGAGCACAATTGATTGATTGAACACATGTGATACATTTCATTAATTGAATGCATGATAACATAAAGGCTGTTGTGATTGGAGTAGCCACCAAAAAAGAGCTTAAAGCTTAGAATATGGTAAGAACCTCTGGCTCACTATGTAAAATGAGCCCTGTATCCCCAATGGATAAGGGACAATTATTAATAAGCCCGATATCCACAATAGATACGAGACATTTATAGGCACTCGGTCACAACAATAACAATTGAAAGTGAGTCTCATGAACATTGCATATATAATTGATATGTATGCTTAGATAATTGAAATACATTGTTTAAATTGTTTAAATGTGAAATGTGAAAAAAATGAATAAAGTGTTAATTGATGCTACATGATGAATTAATGAAGTGATGTGAATTATGTGATTACATGAACTGTATGTGTTATATGTTATGAGTGAGCCATCGATGATGGGTAACTCACTAAGTTCGCAAAACTCAACAAAATTATAACTATTTTTCAAGCTCAAAGGAGATACCCAGTTAGACAAACTGGAAATATAGTCACCGAAGTCGAATAAGAGATGGAGGTCGAGATCAGTTGCATCTACACAAGTCTTCAGTGATTTTTGTGTATATATATTTGAATTGTATTTCGCAATTATTGTACAGTGTTTATGTGAATTTTATAATGCAATGACATTCATGACTATGTATATTTAAAAATGTAATGAGCCAAAGCGAGCTTCAGTTGCAATAAAAATGTTTTGTTGCTTGAATCAGATTTACTGTGAAATTGTAATGTCATTTTAATTCGTGCAATGCATGAAAAAATTGTATTGAGTTTGACTGACCATCCTAGCACACCACACTTGTTGAGTGTATTCTCGAATATCGTTTGTGTGTTCGGGAATATGCCCTATGGGAGTAAAGTGCTACACAAGAGCTTCCATAATAATGTGGCTTGTGATTAAAAACAGGTTAAACAAAAAATGATGGCATGGAGTGATGGGTTCAGCCGGTAAATAAAAAGCAGAAGTTATGGTTCTGCTCATCATTACAACAACCCACCAAATTGATAATGGGCATCAATTGTGGTGTTGGTCGGTTGAAGATTTGTCCAATTTGAAACTACAAAACCATTATGTTTTAAGCCTATAAATAGGCTTATGATTTGCAGTACTAGGCAGAGCAGAGCAAACAAGCAACTCAATACATAGTGAGTAAGTTTAGCTCTATATTACATCCACAGAGAGGTGTGAGGTAAAAATAGAGTGGTAAAATTTGAGAGTTGCTAGAATTTTGATCATATTCTAGCCGGTAAGAAATTTGAGTGATTGTAATTAATTTATCCACACATATAGTGAAAATTTTACCAGCTTGATCCCGTAGTTTTTGCCCTCTAATTATTTAGGGTATTTTTCAAGTAAATCTCGATGTCCCTACTTTTATCTGGCATTTACGGTAATTATTTAGTTTTTGCCGTGGTTATTATTTATGGTGGATTCGGTCATCAAGTAATTATTTGAGTTAAAGGTGGTAACGGTAATTTAATATTTACCAGTGCTATTAACTTTTTTACCGTAGATAATTTTATTTTACTTTTTCCATTGGCGGTCTACTACAGGGCCCACTCAAGATTAGAGCATAAATCCCAAAAACTGATATCAGAGCTCATAATTAAGTAAATCCAGGAGCTCGACATGGCTAACGACAGGGTAATAATCAAGTTGACTGATTCAAATTACTCAATATGGAAATCTAGAATGGAAGATTACCTCAATTATAAAGATCTCTATGATGCAATTGAAGGTGACAGTGCTAAGCCAGAGGATATGACCGAGAAGCAATGGGACAAATTGAAGAAGCAGACATTGGGTACGATATGCCAATGGATAGATGCTACCCTATACAACCATGTAAAAAATGAAAAAGATCCCCAAGTTCTCTGGAAGAAATTAGAAGGTATGTACGAGGCTACTAATGCTTAAGGAAAAGTGTTCATGATCAAAAAACTCATGAACTTGAAGCTATCAGAGGGACGATCAGTTACACAACACCTGAACGACTTTAAAGGACTTGTAACTGAGTTAGCAGTTACTGGTATGTTCTTGGATGACAAGATGCAAGCATGCTTTCTATTGAGATCTCTATCGGATAGTTGGGATACTCTTGTGGTATCTTTTAGCAACTCAGCTCCAAATGATGTGGTAACAATGTCTATAGTAAAGAATAGGCTACTCAAGGAAGAACTGCGGAGAAGAGACGTTACCAGTTCCAGTTCATAAGCACTTGTCATAGAGAATAGGGTCGGAGCAAGAGTAGAGGTCGAGGGTATAGAAAGTTATGGGATAGATCCAAGTCTAAGGAGAAGAGACAGTGTTACCATTACGGTAAGATGGGTCATCTCAAAAGGAATTATTATCTTCTCAAACAAGATAATGCAAACCGAAATCAGGACAATGACAAAAACACATCTACTACAGTCTTGGTGGAAGATGGCGAGGTAACTTTAGTTTCTCATGATGCAGATTGTTGTCATGTTGCAGATGTAGATAAAGAGTGGATAGTAGACTCCAGTGCTTCGTACCATTGTGTTCCAAAAAGGGAATACTTTACCGCTTATAAGGCAGAAAATTTTGGCACTATTAGAATTGGATATCATTGTGTCTTGCAAATAGTAGGGATCGGTAACATCTATGTGAAGACCAGTTTTAACACATTAACACTCAAAGATGTGTGGCATATTTTGGCTTTTCGGTTGAACCTGATTTCTGGTAGTGTACTGGACAAGGAAGGTTATCACCATCATATGGGTGACGGTAACTGGAAACTCACCAAAAGATCTTTGGTGGTGGAGAAAGGAAGATTATGTTGCTCACTGTACAAGAAGCATGCAGTGATATGTGTGGGTCAACTGAACGCAGTAGAGGATGATGCTTTACCAAAGTTTTGGCACAGGCGACTGGCACACGTAAGTGAGAAAGGGTTGAATATGTTGGTTAAGAAGTCCCGCATCCCACTAGCCAAAGGTAAAATAAACCCTTATGATTATTGTTTATTTCGGAAGCAACATCACGATACATTTCAGAAGAGCTCAAGACAGAGAGACAACAAATTGGAGATGGTATACTCTGATGTATGCGATCCTATGAAGGAGGAATCTCTTGGAGGTAACAGATACTTTCTTATCTTTATTAATGATTTCTCACGAAAAACATGGATATATTTGTTGCACACGAAAGACCAGGTATTCCAACATTTTCAGCAGTTCCATGCAATAATGGAAAGGGAGACCGAGATGCCGTTGAAGTGTCTTCACATTGATAATGGTGGTGAATATATCTCTAGGCAGTTCAGAGATTATTGCAGTAAGCACGGTATCAGGCATGAGAAGACAGTCCCTGGTACGCCTCAGCACAACGGCATTGCTGAATGAATGAATCGTACCATTGTTGAAAGATTCAAATCCATGCTCAAAATGGCTAACTTAACTAAGTCATTTGGGGAAGAAGTTTTCAGTATTGTTGTCTACCTAATCAACCAACTACCTTCAGTACCTTTGAACTTTGACATTCCAGAGAAGGTCTGGACAAGTAGGAATATTTCATACTCTCACCTAAGGGTACTTGGCTGCAAGGCATTCATGCATGTTCCGAAAGAGCAGAGATCAAAACTTAATGACAAGTTAGTGCCTTGCATATTTGTTGGTTACGGGGATGAAGAGTTTGGCTACAAGTTATGGGATCCGGTAAAAAAGAAAATTTTCTGGAGTCGAGACGTGGTATTCCATGAGAATGAGATCGTGGTAGATACAAATGTGGATGATACAAGATCCATAAGTGGCAGTGTTGATGATATTACACCAGTAAGCATTCCAACAGATGATGCCACAGGAGGAGGAATGCCAGAATTAGAACAGGAAGAAGAAGAGCCAGTCGTAGGGGATCAAGAGACATTTGTAGATGATGATACTAATGCAGAGGGTGTTGAGCAGGGGGAGCCAGAGAACCCCATTCCACCAAAAGGAGTTAAACCTTAGCTGAGAAGATCAACCAGAGAACGCCAACCATCTACAAGGTACCTTAGTTCTTATTATATTTTGATTATTGATGAAGGGGAGCCAGAGAGCTTCCAAGATATGCAATCTTGCAGAGATAGAGATTGCTAGATGAAGGTCATGCAAGAGGTGATGAATTCTTTGAAGAAGAATGACATGTACGAGCTGGTGAAACTTCCAAAAGAAAAAAGAACACTCAAGAACAAATAGGTGTACAAGTTGAAGAAAGATGATGGCAACCTAGTCAGATACAAAGCTCGATTGGTCGTCAAAGGTTTCACTCAAAAGAAAGGTATTGACTTTGACGAGATTTTTTCACCGGTTGTGAAAATGAGTTCTATTCGAATTGTGCTGGGTCTAATAGCCAGCTTAAACCTTGAGTTGGAGTAGCTCGATGTAAAGATCACATTCTTGCATGAGGATCTAGAGGAAGAGATATAAATGGAACAACCAGACGGTTTCAAGGTAAAGGGAAAGGAGGACATAGTTTGTCGCTTGAAGAAGAGCTTGTTTTTGGATCACTTATGGCCTGGGAATGCACAATGTGCAACGGAATGGACCATAGGATTTCAGGTCTTATGCCTTGGTTAATCAAAATTTCACAATAAGAAGTGTACGAAATTACCTCTTGAAGCGCACGGATTAGGATTCTTTTCAGATATCTTGACGCTACAGCTCGCGAACGTCCTCTACCGGTATCCACACGAGGATGAATGATCTAGGTAGCGACTAATATGTGCTAGCACGTTCTAAAACACTTTAGAACGCTGCATAGTTTTTCTCTCAGGAAAAGGAATTAGTGGCTAGGTAGCTAGGGCTTTTTCGTATCTCTTCTAATGAGACATAAGCTCTCCATTTATAGAGAAGCCCTTATTTCTATTCCTAGTGGGAATAGGACAATCCTATTTTAATAGGAATAGGAATATCCTAATCCTAAATCTATTAGGAATAAGAATATCATAATCCTAAACCCATTAGAATTATGGAAGCTCAATAAGTTTCGGCCCATATTATATCTCATTTAATAAAAGCCCGACAACTTAATTCAATCTAACCCAATAAATATATCCACATATATTTATTCATTGCCTAATAAATTAGGCCTAAGAGAATAAGCCCAAATCACATCACTCTTTGTGTGTGACCCTATAGGCTCATTTGATGTTGGCAATGGGCCTGATCACACTTCAAGGCTCATAAGTCATAAGCGGCCTCTAGCAAGACATTATGACTACCCAAATCAAATGAGGATCAGTAATCCGATTTAACCTACAACTATGATTACAAACTCAATCCCTTTAACACGATATCAAGATTAATCATAAAGCTTGGTACATGTCAACCTTTGATTAATCATAGTTTCTTTTAGGAACTGAGTATGCAACAAAAAGAATACATAGTCTATTATGATAGTCAAAGTGCCTTAGACTTTAGCAATAACACTATGTATCATACAAGGACGAAACACATTGACGTAAGGTATCATTGGCTTAGACTTGCTGTTGAGAAGTTGTTTCAGTTACAGAAGATTCACACAGATAGAAATGTTGCCGATATGTTGACGAAAGTTGTTCCCAAGGAGAAGTTCGAATTGTGTGTTGAACTCGCGAGGATAGGCTCCTGTTGAAGGCCAATTGAAGACCTCCTCTAGTATATGATGGTCAAGGCTGGAGGGGGAGAGTTGATAGGTCCAGCCACTAAATAAAAAGTAGAAGTTGTGGCTCTGCTCATCATTACAACAACCCACCAAATTGATAATGGGCATCAATTGTGGTGATGGTCGGCTAAAGATTTGGCCAATTTGAAACCACAAAACCATGGTGTTTTGAGCCTATAAATAGGCTTGTGATTTGCAATATTAGGCAGAGCAAAGCAAATAAGCAACGCAATACATAGTGAGCAAGTTTAGCTCTGGATTACATCAATAGAGAGGTGTGAGGTAAAAATAGAGTGGTAAAATTTGAGAGTTGCTATAATTGTGATCATATTTTAGTTGGTGAGAAATTTGAGTGATTTTAATAAATTTCTCCACAAATATAGTAAAAATTTTACCAGCTCGGTCTTGTGATTTTTTGCCCTCTAATTATTTAGGAGGTTTTTCACATAAGTCTCGATGTCCCTACTTTTATCTGGCATTTATGGTAATTATTTGATTTTTACCGTGGTTATTATTTCTGGTGGATTCGGTCGTAAAGCAATTATTGAAGGTAAAGGTGGTAGCGGTAATTTAATCTTACCAGCGCTATTAACTTTTTTACCGTCAAGAATTTTATTTTATTTTACCATCAACATACTGTTGCGGGGCCCACTCGAGATTGGAGCATAAGTCCCAACATGGAGCGCAAGATACATTCTGTGAATCATGCAAGGAATTTGCAGAAGATCGTAATCATTTATTTTTTCTTACCGGTAATCTAAAGGAGTTTGCGGCAGGTTACAACATATGCTGAATTTAATGAATCCTACACATGAATGAGAGCCAACGCTTAATCGGATCTTCTTTTTGTCCAACTCTAGGCAACAAACGTAATGCTTGTCAAAGTTGCAGTTGTGACCACCATTTACTCTCTTTGGAAAGAACAGAACATCCGATTATATAAGGGTGTTGGAGAAGATAAATACCAAGCTGCGGATAAAATCATTAACTGGGTTAGAGTTGCTATCATCGCTAAGAGATTGGAGCATCATCTCACTTCTGATATCAAATTTACATGACATCTTTAAATAGATTTTTCAATTAAGGATCTGCTCGTGTTTCCTATTTTGCTATCAAAAAAATCTTTAAAAAATTATAATCTTTTTAATAAAAAAGAGAAAAAAGAAGAAAATCTAGCTAGGTCAAAAATCTATAAAAATAAGTTTGCATTTCCTCAGGCAACCAATCGCAAGGGTTATCACATGGTTAATTAAGTTTCAATTTTATGAAGAGTATACAATCTAATTAAAATAACTAAAGGTGAGCACACTAACTAGCAATTTAACCTTGAACTGGCCACACAATCTTTTAACTTTTAAATAAAGTTAAACAATAGTACCTTGTACATAACATAAATATAATATGAGTAAATAATATAAATTAATAAGAAATTATCCAATTATATATTAAAGCAATATATAATTTGTTTGGAAATTCATCTAAAGCTTTTTAACGTGACATTATGAATACCTCCAATTATTTAATTAGGTCACAAATTTAAATGACTACTAACATAATTTATAACATTAACCTATTAACTTTAGTTCAAAATCAGTAGAATAAATTTTATTAAGTTACAACTTTATTGATTTTATTTTTAATTTTGTATTAATTTGTGATTAAATTGATTATAAAATACTTATAATATAGACTCACATTATGTTAAATTTATATATGGTAATATTATTTGATTAAAGAATTATTCTCAGAATTATTAAATCAAATTTGAATCAAACTACTTATTAGTAACCGTATCAATCAACCTAATGTACTTGAATTATAAAGCAACGTACACATCTAACGAATCAACTTAATCATATTCTCATACAGTTTCTTCATATTACGTCCTATCTGTCAACAAACTAATAATAATAAATGCAGACGGTGCAAATTAATGAAACATAATCCGAAATGTTTGTACATATAAAATTTAATTTAATTCACTTACAATTCAGATTTATAGTAAGATATTGGTGGTGAATGATAAAAATCTACCAAACACAACATTATAGGCATTATCTACAATCATCCATTTCGTCCAAATTAACAAAATGTCTGTAGCATCTACGCTTCTCCGTCAACTTTTCCTTGATCAACTTTAGTTGACATTGAATCTTGAATTGAGACTGTTTCCAGTTCCACTCTGTTGAGCCTTCCTTCTGTTCATTTCCGCATACATTTCCTCTATCATCGGTTTCCATAGCCGAACACGAGCGTTGATGAACCAATTAGATACCTGGACAGTGGGAGAAGATAATCATGAGCTAGAACAAATGTGCACAGAAAAAGTCAAAAAAGGCTAGCTCTTCTTTTAGCAGCCTGTACGCAATTCATCCAATGTTATCTATGAAAGTTCAACGTTCACGGGCGCTTTGAGATTAAAATATTTACATACATATATATGTACATCACCGTCTTTCATATCAATCAAAAACACATGTTCGCACTTATAATTCCAAAATCGTTTAAAACCAACCGTGCCACCTAAATTTACCTGGCTTCTTGTCAATCCACTTCTCAGTGCAAGTAAATGCTTATCTGCATCCTTAGGGTACCTGACGCAAAATTTGTACAGAAGTGTTACCATACTGATGTATAAACTCTTGCATTTACACTGCAATTCCACAACAATGCGAGACCAAGAATCAAAATATTTAGATGTTATAGAATAAGAGTTCTCACGGGTGAAGGAAGTTTTGAAACATCCATGCACGCAAGACGGAGACAGATCTTTCAGGCAAACCTCGCTGGGGTCGCCATAGTTGATTATCTTTTTTCTTCAGCTGCTGGAGAGTCCATTGCTTTTGGAAGTAAGAATCAAAAGACCCCTCTGCTTGTCCCATAAATCCAGGATCAATATGTACTCCCATTGCAAGGATTTGGCTGCTGATTCGCCCCCTAAGGTTTTTGTACAAAAGAGAGATTGTTTGTAGAGCAAAGCGAGTATGTATCTGAGGGTCTAACTCAGTAGCAGCATGAAATGCAGACATGACAGTTTGTATCTCATCCAAACATTGGCTGTATTGGTCATCAACCTAAAACAGGAAATAGACTAGTAAATTAACCACGCCAACCTCAGATAACTGAAAAACAAAAAGAAACTAGCAAACTCCAAATTGGGCAGTGCCATTCCATCAATTTACATACTGGTGAAATGGTTAACAATACAATGTCTATAGTGACAGTTCCATATTAAAATTAAATTTAGTTATAACCGTCCAGCTCGGATAACTTGAACAATCAATTCAAGGTGTTCAATCCAATAGATCAGGTTTGCCATTGCACCAAGTGTGTAATACTACAAACCTACTGATGAGATTTAGCAGCTTCACATTTCCAGTCCTTCCCTAACCTTCATTTTAAAGGATTGAAACTAATTGGAAGGCTCGAACCAGAGTCCCTTGGGGATGAGGCAAGCTCATCACATGCCACTGGCGCTAAAGCTATATGGTTAGAAATGAATTTGAGGATGTCGTAAGTATTTGCTGTAGCAAACTAATTAACATACCAGTTTTAGCAAAGTCAGCAACTGTGCTTTCTTGTCCCTTGCCCCTTTTTGTAAACTGGGATCCGCTTCTACATCAAATCTCCTATCAACATTAGGATATGCTTCAATACCAATGAACAGTGTCTTTTCATCAATAGGGCAATCAGCTGAGATTGGTATACTTGTCCCAGTTATGGAGTCACTAGTTGAAAGACTCATTTGATTTATATTCTCCAGTGAATAGCTTGCAATTTGAGAGAGTATTTCCTGTACTACGAGCAGATACTGCGATCCGGAGATTATCTGGAAGCAAGGACTAGATTTGCAGGAACCACAACTATTTCTCTTGGAGGATTCCTGTTCAGAGCCTAAACTTTTCCCTTTCAAGCGATGGCATGCTACGTCACCACAACTGATTTCCGAGCACTGATCTACTATACTGGTTCCACATATATTCGAAGGCTGAGATGTTGCAAGACTTAGAGAGAGCTCATTACTGAGTGTATAGGAACTATAAGGAGTATCTATCACACCCGAACCGTTTGATAATAACCAGTTATTTGATACCATGCTTCCTAAAGAATGAAACGCAGGTCTTGATGGAAATTTTCCACCTACCTCCACAGTTTCAGAGAACCTGCAAAAATTCCCCTTCCCATTCATATTACTGAACATTTCAAAACAACCCTGATTCACAGAGGACACAAATGAATTAGAAGTGTCACTTGAATCACAAGTTCTTATAACTTCCGAAGGATAGGTTGAAGGTCCTGAAATTGCTAAGCTATTCAAATCTTCTTGAAGACCATTTCTTGTGGTATAAAGTGGTGCAACTGCAACACTAGAAATGGGTGTCCCACTCATAAAATGTTCTTGAATTGATGTGTTGGAAAAAGGACCCAAAGAGCCTCGCGTCCCATATCTCATGACATCTCTGGCAAAAGATGTTACTAATGTATCCGAATTAGTAACTCCAGCTTGATTTGTGAAGTGGATATCAGTGTTAACACTATCAGCAGGTTCGCCATGCAATGTCTGAGGCATGTATCTTCCGAATCTCTGATTATGACCGCCATGTTCAAAAGAATCATACTGCAGTAGAGGGTTTAGAGTGGTGTTTGATGCATTTGTACATACATCAAGAGGATTCCCACTGATGGTGTTGACAGAAACACCGGACAAACTATCCATCCCGTTTCACAAAATCACACTAACAAGTTTATCCGCTCTCAATTCTTGCTTGTATATGAGCCACTAAAGAGCAACACCCTCTCAGAGAACTCTTTACCAAAGATCGAAACGACATACAGCACACTCTATTCCACGAGAAACCTTTTAGTCCTTGTTCCTCTCATCAACCACCATGTACCTGGAACAAGTTACATTTAGTAGACACACAAAAAGCTTCCTCCTATGTCTCATCGAAGGTGAAAAATAATTTAAGAAAAAACAGAAAAACAGGAACAGAGACTCTCAACCAGGGGGGAATACAAAGTAGTAGAATGCTTATTAACTAAAAACACCACAAAAATTTGAACAGTATCGGCTTTTACAGTTGCTTTAAGGTGCACAAGGATCTGTCACCGATATTTCATTTACTAATAGCAATGCATCCTTGACCTAGAACTATTTTCAAGCAAAACTGACTGAGCCTCCTGCCATTAATGTAGCACGCAAGAACTTGTTAATTATTTGAACAATTACTGAGTTTAGCACTGAAATAATGGTCTACTAGTTAACTTGTTAGTGCTATTTCTTCAGTCCTGTTCTGAACAAACCTGCTAAACCATACATGCACCACTAGTGCTCAAAGAAAGAAAGAAAGAAAGAATGGACCTGAACAACTCTGTATTATAAAGAATGGACCTGAACAACTCTGTATTACGAAGCTATACTTGACGCAAGCCGTAGGAATCCATCAGAAAAGCAGAAAGGAAGTCGATATCTTTACAAATGTAGGGAGGTCTTAGATTTGATACGAATTAAAGACCGACCTTCACTGAGGAGGGAACAAGGTGCCTTGGACAAGACCTTGGAAATATGTAAAACAATGGATTGAGTGAGAACTGTCATGGATTTTATCAAAGCAAAAGTAAGATGATTATATATAGTACTTATTAAGACAGACAGTAGTTTTCTGATTGACAATGCTATGTTGTTGGTCGTTCTCAGTCTCGAGAACCAAAGACAACCTCTTTCAACAGACACCCTCTTACGAAATCATTGGTCTTTCTATCTCTATGAAAGGTTATAATATAAGCCGGATAACAGCGGCAACCTATGTTTCTTCTTTAACCAAAAAGAAAAAGAACAAGATAACAATCCAATAAATGACTACCCATGCATCAATCCCACCTCTTCTCTCTCTCTCGCCCCCCAGCGAGAAAAGAGAAAAACAAAGAAAAGCAAGCTAATTTTTTTGCATGATCACAAAAATGGGATTTCTTCGAGAACCCAAAACCCAAGAAACTGAGATACACACTTTCAGACTACGACAAGATTCAAAATCTCTCTTTCTTCCCTGCGAGATACAAATTGGAAAAAGGAGCTCACAACAGAAATGGGTCTTGAAATAAAGGACAATAACCTCTCAGAAAACTCATTAAAGCAAGAAAGAGAATGGGAAAGGGCCAAAAAAAGAAAAGCTTCTGCAGAGAGGCGGGAGATGCATGAAATGGACCCATTAAAAATTAAGATGGACAGAGAAGGAAAAAACGATAAAAGAGTAGAGAGTGAGAATAGCCACACAAGAGTTGAAACAAGGAGTCAGATAGAAAAGCGGAAGAGATTAATCTGGCATTGCAGTGCCACTTATTTCTGCTGCAGGCTTTTGGGGGCCCATAGCTTCCATGTCTTTGTTTGTCCTCCTCACCACCTCTCATTTATGTCTGCTGCTCTCTGCAATCATCACAAATTAAAATATCTGGATTCTCTCTGTTCAAACTCCTGTTCATGGCAGGTCCTCTGATCATCTCCACCATTTTCAAGAGTTCACTCTTTTTGTGGTTTTAAGACAGCAAAAGCTAATGATGCGTTTGTTGAGGTAGAAAGTTAGAAACGCAAATGGGGTAAAAAAAAGGTTAAGCTTTTCTCTTAGCAAACCAAACAACTCAGAAACAAAGCAATGTTCAACTTGTGAACGTAAAGAGTGTAAACAAAGTAAACTACTGTTGTAGCAGTGTACTTGGAAAGAGTACTACAACTAGTGATGCAAGCAATACTACAGGTGATTGAGAAAATCCGGTGTACAGATCTTTGACGAATTTATTGAAGCAATTACAAAACCTATCTACTTCCTTCGCTTCACTGGGCTCTCTATGGACCAAATCCTAACTGGGAAATTTGCGCTTCTATGTACTACACAGTGTGCGTTGCAGACCATTATGAACATCTACAAGTGTGACAGTGAGACCATATGTACATTACATCATACATGTAATGATGTTAAAAACTGGCATCAGGTGATCCGCTTCTCTGCTTCTACGTATCGTCATGTTATGTCTTAAATAAAATCTAGACGTGAAGATTCTTGAAATCCTTGTGTTAGGTGTTCTAGGATCTGATGTGATAATACATTCCTGTGACACTGTTACTGTAGCAAAGCTCGCCTCAAACAGAAGTAACTGTTGTTAAGAACTTTTTAACTCTATTACGGTTTGGGTCCTTCGATTGTAAAGTTGTATCATTTAGACACTATTTCCTTTTCCTAATCCACTTTTTTAGGGTTTTTATGCAGGTGCAGACAGACAGGCCATGCTTCTAATGTGAAATACGACATCTTTAAACAGAAATAACGCAGACTACCTTTTCCACATTCTTTTAGTAGAAAAATGTCACCCCCTTCTTAGGACTTTGTTTAGAATTGGATAATTAAGCGTACGGATTTCAACTGCTATTCAGAGTTTTTTGAACCTTTAAAAAAGGTAAGGTTAAATATTTAAAGTACTCTTTATTTCAATATTTCTTTGATGTTATTTGCTAAGGCTTTTTGTCATCAGGCTAAAGAGATCATATCAATGTTATCTAAATTATGTGCTTCTCCAGGACAAAAAAATTAGTCTCGCAAAATCTAGGGTCTTCTTTTCCGAATCTGCAAGTAGGGAAACCAAGCGGAAAATTACATAATGTTTGAGAATGAAAATTTATTTAAATCTGAGCAGATATTTAGGAGTGTCAATTACTTATTCCAAAATTAAAAAATCAATCTATTTTGGCATTGTTGACAAGGTCAAGACCAGACTGGCGACTTGGAAAAGTAGATATCTAAGTTTGGCAGGCCAATCCACTCTAATTAAATCTACTCTATCGGCAATTTCAAATTATATGATGCAAATTACTTGGTCTCCGTCATTTATTTGTGATGAATTGGGCTTAATTAATAGGATTTTTTATTGGGGTTTTGTTGATGAGACTCGGAAACATCATATGATTAACTGGCATAAATTGTTACTTGATAAGTAAAGTGGGCCTTGGTTTTAGGTCATCTCGACATGTCAATGTTGCTATTTTAGGTAAGACTAGGTTATTTTGCATGGTGATGGAGCTCTTTGGATTCATGTCCTACGAGACAAATATTTCAATAAAAGGTGATTTGATTAACAGATCACATACTCTCCCCTTTGGAAGGGAATTGTAAGAAGCATGGAGCATCTTTTGGAATTTATGATATGGATAGTGGGTGATGGGTTATATATATCTTTTTGGAGGGATCTTTTTGGAAGGGAATTGTAAGAAGCATGGAGCACCTTTCGAAATTTATGACATGGAAAGTGGGTGATGGGTTAGAGATATCTTTTTGGAGGGACTTTTGGGTTGGTGATTCTCTTCTAGGCACATCGTTGACTACTGTTGAATTGGGGGACATAGCCACGTTGAAAGTGGCAAATGTGATTTTGGAGGCTAAGAAGTGGGATCTCTCTATTATGGAGCATTTGCTTCCTTCAGAGACTATTGGACAAATCCAAATTATCCTTATTCCAAGATTTTCGGAGTTGAAGGACTCTTTGATCTGGAGCAAAAGTACTACTGGGACTTATTCTTCTAGATCAGCTTTTAAAGGTTTGCAAGCCTCAGATTCGTCTCATTTGAATTATGATTGGAGAAGATTATGGAAGATTTCATGTTTACCTAAGCTTCATCACTTATTTTGGTTGGTATTACATGGGAAACTAGTGACTAATGTGTTGAGACATTATAGATTTGGGGCACAAAATGACACTTGTCCTAGGTGTGAGGGCAAAGTTGAAACTATCATGCATGTACTACATGATTTTCCCCATGCAAGAGATTTTTAGCAAATTTTTCATGGTTTTAGTGATCCAAACTTTAATATAATGGACTTGTAATAATGGGTTAGGGGGAATCTAAAATGCAATGTTCAACTTGGGCCTAGTAGGCTATCTTAGATGATCTTTTTTGCGAGTTGTTTATGGGTTATTTGGAAATCAAGAATTTTCCTTATATTTCAAAATAAGATTATTTCCCCATTGACACAGTGCCAACAAATTCACAAGTTGGCCATGGAGAACATGTTTCTTCAGGACATTGGGCCAAACAGTATTGATGCCCCTCATATGGTCTTTTGGGAATGTCCTGAATTTGGATGGATTAAAATAAACATTGATGGGACTATCATGGTAGTCTAAGGGAGCTTGCTACTGGGGAGATTTTGCGAGATCATAAAGGAGTTTGCTTGTTGGCCTTTTATTTTAAAATGGGATGGTGTTCAATCATTAATACGGAACTTTAAGCAAATTGACAAGGGCTTCAGTTTGCTTGGGATGCAAGTTATCGTCGAGTGGGATTAGATTCTGTCTCTCAGCTTGCTATCCATCTTATTAACTCATCTAGCTCGATTCATCACCCACTTAGAGCTCTGGAAGAGGATTGTCAGGCTCTAATCAAGTGCAATTGGGAGTGTGATATGAGACATTTATTGTAAGGCAAATTTTTGTGTTGATTTCTTGGCCAAACAAGGGTTTAATAGCGATCTTAGACGTTTAATATGGGATTTTCGTCTTGTGGAGCTATCTACCTGTAACACCCCACTCCCGCTGAACCCGAACCCGATATCGACAGTGATACCCGAGTCCGTGCCCCGCGAGGGTGGC
>JANIIA010000009.1:61035023-61062523 GCA_027478495.1 Erythroxylum alaternifolium | reverse complement strand
CATGTTTAGAGATACTCCTACAATTAAATTAAGCATAAATTCTGCTAAAATTAAATTAAGTGGGCCTTATATCACTGCGTATTTGCGCAGTGTCCATCTGCGAGTCTTCCTCATAGGTCAATAAGTTTTAAATTTTTTTATCTTAATCTTTATTATTTCTATAATGAAATGTTATTTAACGTTATCAAGTTTTTTTATTATTAGTAAGGCATTAAAAACTACACTAAAAATTAATTTTTTGGGAGACTGTTATTACTTCTAAAGGCTTAGAAACTGTTCTGTGATTTCATTTCTAGTTCAAAATGTAGTTTCACTAATTTGATATCTAAATTACAGATGTTAAAATAGTGCTTTTGTTGCCTAAAATAGCCTGTGACTTTATGCTAGAACAAGTTGTTTCTTTTGTGATATGTACTCGTGGCTTTGGCCTTGTAATTTAGTGTTCTTTTAATTTCTAAGAAAAATTAATTGATTGTTGATATTACCAAATATTCGATCCTTCTTTGGGATAGTTATCAAGTGTTAGGCAATTTTAATTTTCTTTTACATGTTCCTTATTATGAATTTATGATGAATAATATGGTTGTACCTTCAGGTCCTAATGCATTATATATTCCCTTTACCTTGGTGTATTCTTCTTCTCTATAATTATAAGTGTTTTTGCCTTCATACGACATCTATCTTAAATTTCACGATTTTGGGGTTGTGCAATTATAGGAAAATGAACAGAAGAATAGAGAATAAAAAAATAAAACGATACTAGTTGTCTAAATCTAAATGCATCTTGCACAAAAGATGCTTATTTGATAAAAAACGAATCTTAAATACTACAGCTCCCGATATTCAAGGAATATTTGTAAGTTCTCTTATAGATCAACATAGTTGTTAGTTGTTGAAGTTTCATTCATATTATTTTGTTATGGATAAACTAAAAAACAATACAGTTAGGGATTTGTTGATGTAACAAACTTAGTACCTATGTCTTATACTCAATGGCAGTGAGTATCGTTCTTATGGCCATTTTAATGTTTGTATCATATAGATAACGAAAATGATATTTTTTATCTCTCTCTTACTAAATCTTTGAACTCTCTCTCTCTATAAACTTCTATCAAAACACTTGTGAACCTTTTATCTCTTTCTTCATTCTATTTTTACATAACATCTTGGTATTAGAGTAGATGAACCTTGACAAACAATCATGGTAGAGCTATGAAGAATCTAGGAACATATGATCAATATTCGTGAAGCTCATACCAGGAATAAAATGTTTTTGATGAAAATCAAACTCGAACAATATAGGTAGGAAAAAATGATATTACTTAAAGACAATGTTCCATTAGTTTATATAGAAATTTGGAAGGAACAACAAATCATTGTTAACAAGGAAGTAGGATATTAGTACCATTGTTTAATGTATTTGTATAATGAAGGCTATACTATACCGATGAAGTTTAATAAGATTGATTTTTTGTATTTGGTAGGGTTAGAGTCAGAGAGTGATTCTCTACATGTGAGTAGTTCTTCACACTTTACCACAACCTTGATAATTTAAGAGTGGGAATTTATTTTGAAGGGTAAGCCTATGAGTAGTATCCATTGAACTTAAAAAATAGAACTTAATAGGGACGGATAGAATAAAAAGATTTTGTAACCACTCTTAGCCAATAATTTAATGAAGAGACTACTGAAGACCTTATAGATACTTGAAATAATTAAAACAATAAGGTTTAGTGTTGGAGTATTATGACCAAATCGATAAATATTCCAATAAACTTTCACTTTTAGAAAATTACTCAATAAGATTCTTCCTCAATAGCCATAAAATAGAGTTAGAGCTTATGGTAAGATTACTTTATCATTAAAGCCTCCAATAGGCATATATTCTTACAAGGAAACAAGAAGCGACTAGTAATCAATTGTACCATAACGAGAAGGGACTAGGCTGTTGCATAATTTAAGATAAGAAAGTGGAACAATAATGAACAAAGGAATCACTATAATAACCACAAGAACCAAGCCAAACAATGGGAATGAAATCTTACCCAGCTATAATATCTTAGGAAATATTAACAAAGGCAATTATCTCAAGAATAACAAGGGAAAAAGGATTGCGAATATTAAATATTTTGATGAAAGAAGGGCTACGAGGTTGTGTTTTTGGTATGATGACTATTATACATTGGGGCACAATTGTAAGAAGAAGTAGTTTTGATTGTTTATGATAAAAGGAGAAAAGGGTACAAATATATGAATAGAGGATTAGGAACTAGAGGAGAATGAGTAGCATCTAATACCTAATATATCACTTCAAGTTATGATGGGATTAAACAACAAAGAGGTGCACAAATAGATAAGGGTTATAGGAATACATCAAAAGAGACCCCTATATATGTTAATTAATAATGGGAGAACCTATAATTTCTTATATACATCAATCATTAGAAAAGGATATAGGGAGATTGAGGAAGAATTACCTTCTCATATTATAGTTGGAGGAGGGTTGATATTGGACTACAATTAGTCTTATAAATGATTCATATAGAGCATATAAAGCTTCAGGTTCGTAATTGACGCGTTGGTTAATCTAAGGTGTTGTGGTATGGTTTTGGGAGTGTAATGGTTTGTGACACTAATCAGAACTTCCAAAATGAGATTCAAGTGGTAAGAAAAAGTGTTAAAACTAATTAAAAATCCATATAAGAGCACTAAGGTGATTTCTGGCAAGGACTTCAATAAAATCCTTAAGAACTCCAAATATGGGAGGTCATATATGCTCTAACTTTCACATCCTATCAAATGCCATATGCAACAAATAGATTTGGGATATTAACCAAGCATAATGGTTGGATTGAATGGATTTTGAACATAATTTTGGAGTGTATTTAAAAAGAACATCCAGTTCCCACCTAAAAGAAACTCACGATCATCAAATTAAGATGAAAAAAAGTGGAAACTATTAGCATTTAGCCTTATAAGTATTATGAAGGAAAAAAGATGTCATAAAGAGAGTTATGCAAGAACTAACGCGGCAAGGATTTATTAGACATAGTACAGGGATGTTTTATTAGACATAGTACAGGGATGTTTTATGTGTGGTGTTAGTAAAAAAGAAGGATAACTCATAGAGAATATGCATTGATTATATATGTAGCTCAAAAAACACATTATCAAAGATAAATTCCATATACTCCTAATTAAAGAATTACTCGATGAACTTTACAGTTTAAGATGGTATTTTAAGTTGAACTTACAGTTCATTTATCATCGAATTTGAATATATGGAGAAGAATTTCAAAGAGAACTTTCAGGATAAATGAAAGAAACTATAAATTCTTGGTTATGTCCTTTAGGATAACTAATGTACCTTCTATATTTCAAAGTCTCATAAATAAGGAATTCAGACCCTGTCTCTGAAAGTTCATTTTGATCTTCTTCGATAATATCTTGGTTTACTATAAATTTTTAAACAACACTTAAACCACCTTTAGGAGATCATGTTGACACTCTATAATCACCAACAATTTATTAAAGGGAGGAAATTATCCTTGGGGCAAGAAAAATAGATTATTTGAGCTGTTCAATTTTATCTCTTAGTGTATCTATAGACTCAAAGAAGATATACACTATACAAAATTAGCTTACATCTTAGTTATTTAAAGAATTGATAGGATTTATGGGATTGACAGGTTATTACAGGAGATTTATTAAACACTACAGTATTTCAGCTAAGCCTTTAACATAGCTACTAAAGAAATAGTCTACTAGAAGATGAGAATGGATGAAAAGGGTGTAAAACATGTTATACTAAAGGAACTTGAGTTAGAAAGTGTTTGATACTCCAAAGGAACAAGTGTAATAATGCAACCTATATAGGATTTCTCTAACAACCACTAATAAATGTTGGAGAGAAATTAGCATGGATTTTATTGAAGGATTATCCCCATCTAGAGGTAAGCATATGGTCTTCATGGTGGTTGATAACATTATCAAGTATTTTTACTTTGTTGCTATCAAACATCCATGCACTGAACCAGAGATAGCATAAGTGGTCATTGATCACATTTTTAAACTTCGTGGAATGCCAGAATTTATTGTAAATGATAAGGATCAACTCTTTTAAAGTTTATTTTGGTAAGAGACATTCAAATTATAAGGCATTAGTTTAAAGTTCTCTACTTTCTATCACCTTCAGTTAAATGGAAAAGCTTAAACTATTAACAAGATTTTGGAAACTTATTTTTGATTCTTTTATAGTGATTGTCTTAGAAAGTGGTATAACACCAATTACCACATATCCATCAACTCTACTCCATTTGAGATTCTATATGAATTTACCTTTATATATATATACTTTAAAGGAGAATTCAAGGTTCTCATGGTGGATTAAGCTATGAAGGATGAAGAGATTACTCTTATGATTGTAAATATTCATTTTAATAGAGAACAACATCAAATGAAACAAGAAGTTAATAAAAAGAATTTAGATAGGGAGTTTGAAGTGGGTCAATGTGTATTCCTAAAACTCTAAGCCCATAAGCAACATTTATTATAGAGGATAGATCATTTTAAGATTGTTCCCATGTACTATAGACCTTACCAAATGGTTAAAAATATTTTTAGGTTAGAATACAAGTTGCAATTAATAATAATGCTATTAATCCATCTCACATTTCATATCTCTCAACTTATGAAGTACGTGTTTGACCTATAATTAGTCTCAATGGACCTACCACTAACTCTTAGATGTGTAAAAGAAATATCATTAGTGATTATAGATCGAAGAATGATTAAATTTCATCATAAACATGTGATATAAGTACCAGTACACTGATAAGGGTAACATGTTTACGATATAAAAGAGATTCTATAAAGAAAACATTATAGATAACATTTTTGAAGAAGGAGGCAATGTTGTAAGAAAAAGAACAAGAAGAACATGGAAGAAAAGAAAATAAAACATTGTTGCATCACTAGTTTCTTAAATCTAAAATGCATTGTTCTGTACATGCAAATGTAATAAAATTGGTGCACTTGTCTTATACTTAATGGCAAAGAATATCCTTCATATAACATTGTAAATACCATATTAAATAGCTAATAAAAATGATATATTTTTATTTCGCTCTCTCATCTTGCTAATTCTCTATACTCTGTCTCTTTAAACTTCTGTCAAACACTTATACATCATTAATCTCTTTTTTCATTATATTTTTACGTAACATTTGCCTTAGCCCCTAAGTCACCTATTAACACTGCCTCCTTAGTTTGTCTTTATCTATGATCTTTAACGAATGGTCATTCTTTTACGTTTAAGGGGATCATGGATAGTTTAAAACTTTGCTTCTTGTTGACATGTTAGATCTTTTAGGACAATTTTTCATCTAGAACATTAGAAATTTCTTCTTATATCCACATATTGACTATTGTTGACATCTTAGGTAGATCAGATGCTTTTGTCTGGCTAATGTTTACATTAAGCTTTAGTATGCTCTCTTAAGAGCAATCATTGACTTTACTTTACATACAAAACAAAGGTGATCATTGGAGGTTATCTCTATTATTGTAAATCCAACTCCTTTAAGATAACTTGTTACTTTTGGTGAACCTATTCTTATGCGTACATGGTGACGGTTTTAATAATTTATGCTTTTACATGTAATACTATCAAAATTTTCGTACTATAAATTTATCACTTACTAAGTAGGCAAATACATCTATTTTTGGTAAGTAATATAATGGTGAGTATGGATCAAATCTCATGAAGAAGCAATGCATATTAGAAAACTATAAACTAATCTAAGGATAATAAATAAAGAGATGATTTTTTAATGAGTTTTTGAATAATCAAATATAAACTAAATTAAATACAAACCTAAACAATAGTCGAGGGAATAAATGATATGATAATTTATAAAAAATCCAATCAAATAGTTATGTTTAGATAAGTAATTCTCCTACTAGTATCTTTGACTTTATGATTTAATTAACTTATATTGGATATATTCTCTGGATTGGCAAGATTTTTTAAACACTAAAATTGCACTCGCTCAAATTATAGCTATATACTCTTTCATTGGTTAACTTGTATCTCTATCATTGCTAACGCCTCTTTGAATGCATTACATTACATGAAATCCCATTAAAAGTTTTACTTTAACACTAAGAAGATTATGTAGGTCCCCTTTAAGAATATTGTTCAACCCACTCTATCTAATCTATAGTTCACCTATAAGAAGGCTCTTACTAGTCATCCATAAGTCAATTAAGATTAGATTTAGATGTCATTATGAATAAATCATCATTAAGATCAATCAAAGATAGCTTATAAAATATATCACATATCATAAATCAAATCAAATAAATCCATACAAAAAAACACTATATTTTTCCTTTTCTAAACTTAAAAAATTGTTTAGCTAAAAAACGCATTCAATATAACAAAATCAAAAGACAAAAATATAGAAATTATAGTAAAAATAAATCTAAATGAATTCTCAATTTTTACTGACAACTTGGTTTATTGAGATGGTAGTCCAAACTTGATTTCTAAGTGACAAATAGCTTAAAATCAATTCTTTAAAGGTTAGAGAAGCCTTCTGATGGCTAACTCTAGGTTTTGGAGATAAAAAATATGTCTAATATATGTTGTCTCCAAAATACAAGTAAATTCCTATAAAAATTAGTTTGAGGCATGATCTTAGCCTAAACCATGAGCTTTTTTTTTTTGGGTGATGGGTATGGCCTTTAGTATAATCATGTCTCTCAAGCTATAGATCTTATTCCTTCGAGATTAATATCTGACCTTTTATTATGACCATGTCTCTTAATTATGAATCTTATTGTTTCTTCTCAAACTTGCACACAATCTCCAATATGGTCATGGTTCAAGCCACATCACTGACTATAAGGATGTAGGGTGGCATAATAGTGTGGGGCAGACTGTATTCCTCCAAGAATTGTAATTTTTCATGATTTTATTTGAAATGGACTTAAATTCTTAAATAATATTATCCGAAGGTCCAATTTGAGCAATTACCTAAAAAGATATTAATAACTAAGTAAAATAAATTAATTTAGCATTAAGATTTAGCAAAATAATTCGTTTAGAGCATACATTATTTTTGATGTGATATACTTCCTTATAATGATTCTAAATCACTTTCTTCATTGTTAGCAGCTTTAAGATGTGTTCTAAAGACTCTTTCCCCTTTGATGACTATTAGTCCTAACGTAAAACCAAATTAAGACTAATCAACATCTTTAAATTAGGTTTTTCGTGTTTATTTATAAGTTATTTATGCAAGAAACGTAGTTTGGGACATGAATATTTTGTAAACTTAATAACTTAAAACATGAAAGCTATAGATCTCTTTTTTAGCTTTTCATAGCTACTTGAATAATCGCAATTAGAGTCTGTATAAGAAACTTATTACTAAGTTAAGTAGTAGTACTTAAATTATTTTCTAAATCTTTCTAAAGAGAGGTACATGCTCTAATTGCCCATGTCTTAAACTGTGGATCTCTTTACTTCCTTTAGGAGAAGGATAAGGGCTCTGACATATCTGTTTCCTAGACTGTGATTCTTTCTATTTCTTTTCTGGCATGCACTTGATTTGAGGTATGGTTATATCTTAGGTTATATCACTCTTTAAATTTTCTCCATACCATTCAATCCTTCTCTATCTCGTATTTTATGTTGTGTCTTCTTTTACAATTAATCCATAATAAATACATATTGGTATATGGGTGTGGGCAAGGTTATGCTCAACAATAATTTGTGTTTTGTCCATTTTTCTTGCAGTTCTTTCCAATTCTTGATAATTCTCATATTAAGACAACATCTTCAATAATTATCTAAAATATAAAATAAATCAATTAAATTACGGTAATTTATATGAAAATGCAATAAAATACTTATTGAAATATTTGATGCTCGTCAATAAAGGCATAAAAATGTTTATAATTTTGAGAACCAAGCTTTATTAAGTGTTTTTAAATCATTATTTAATTATAATTAGGTTATACTTTACTTAATTATTAAGTCCAAAACTTATTTCATATGGTTTAATTGTTTTTTTACTAGTTGTCCAATTGGATTAGGACTTACTATGCTTTTGAATCCCAATCTGATTAGAAAATTAATTAAAGTAGAATTATTTGACTCTTAATTTGAATATTCTACTAAATTTCTATATAAAGTATAATTAATAGTTAGTTTCCAAATTAAATAAGGACAATTTAAGTTTCAATTCAAGTAGTTCTAGTACTTTGTGTTTTAATTTAAGTAGAAATCTTTCTTGCACTTGTAGTCAGGAAGTTTATCACATTTTTTTTAACATTCAACCTATGTAATGGGGTTGTTTCTTATAAGTAAGGATATATATGAGTTTATAAAATTTCTTTTTATTGAGAGTTATAAGTGCTTAATTTCTTTTTATTTATTAAACTCCAAATTTTATCAAACAATTCCTTCTTTGTGATATAAAAAAACATCTTATAAACTTTATTCTTACATCTTGAATCTCAATCAGTCAGTTCCTCAAAATTTTAATTTACTTTTTTAATTAAAATTTCAATCTTTTTTTATAACTTCTCAAAGATTTATTTTAAAGTGACTTTACACCTATTTTTAAAGAGAAAATGTATTTAAGAAGATATGGCACTAGCTTAATCAATTTGTACATTTCCCCAACCAATTGGTTCAAAATTCTCCTTTTTTGTGACTACTCAAGTCATATTTTGCATTATGCTTTAACTATATGTATTTAACTCTAAATCTTCTGCCGGTCCATGAGTTGATGTACGTAAATCTAATAGTTATAACTATGGACACAATGAGATAATGAAATAGGATGCATAATAAGGTTAAAGGAGAAGTCAAACAAGAGGTTACTAAGTTAGAAATGAAGTATTTCATAAAGGTAAAAACAGTAGGAGGATCAGAGATACCACGAGTAAATCATTGAAAGAGTTTGCTCAAGTGGTGCCTCATAAATTCCAAGGTGCTTACGTTTTTAAAATATGAAGAGACTTCTTATCCTACTTCCCATTTAAGATTGTTCCAAAATAAAATGACTAACACATGCCGACAATAAAGCTCCATCACCTTGTTGTTTTTCAAAATTCTTACTGGTCTAACTTTATGATGGTTCTTGAATATAAACATGACTTCAAGACTTGAGGAAGAGGCATGTGTGTCACGGGAATGTTAATGAAGGAAAAAAATAAAAAGAAAGAGTAGTCACTCCATAACCATATTTACAATTTTGGAGTCTTTTTTTTCATTATAAGAAAATTATTGAATATCTTATGCTACTAATCTATTTTGTTATCTAAGCTTTAAAATAAGGTTATTAAATTAAAGAAAGTGATCCCCTTTCGAAGAAAAAGAAAATAAGTCTAAGGGAAATTTTATACTAAAAATATTGAACATTACAATGTACGGGGACGTTGCAACACCTGTATACCCCCTAGAAGGATATGCAAATGCCATACAAAACAGAAATAAAACATACCAAAAATTTCAAAGCACTTCCAAAACTCAAGCAAACATACATTACAAATCATTAGATGTGACTTTATAAACAAAACATATCATACATGCTCTGCTTATCATAATACATACCATAAATTCAAAAACCAACCTGTATTAAGGTTATTGCAAACCATTTACATCAAAATACAATATATCTCATTTCATTTATTACAACTCAAAAACAACTCAAAACCTCAAAGAAAATAACTTCCAAATATATCAAGTCTTTCATTGGCCACTACAGTTGTCTTTGTCCCAGTACTTAAATCTTCTTATCAGAACCTACACGGAGGCAAAACCACCGTGCTAAGCATAAAGCTTAGTGGGAACAACTAAACATGATGCATAATGGTGACTATTTCTAACAATTGTCTAAGATTCATATATACAAATTCAAACTATATCATAACAATCTTTAATTGTTCATATTACGGAGTAATCCAAACATTACGTCTAAAAAAAAAATACGCTTCATCAATACAAAACATTCTTACATCAGAACAAAGGATATAACTATTTCAGAACAAAATACCATTACATCAGAACAAAACATAAAAAGATCAGAACTTAGCTTGCATCAGAACTGAACAAAGAACTGAATATATATCAAAACACAAACATAATAGCTTGCTAATACTTTTTACAGAAGTGGGTAACGAGACCAGACAGAAGATACCTATGATTGGTATCACAGAACAGGAGAAGACTTATGTCTCAGTAATAGAAGACATTAAGTGTCAATATCAGGAGACACCTTAATGTCACAAGAGCAGCTCTAGACCCTTCTAGGCATGCCTATTTACCCATGACTAGGACTTAACAGTTTTAAAACAATCCATTTTAGATTTCAGAATCACAAGCAAGTAATGTAGTATATAACGTATGTCTTTATTACATTTTTCTCAAATTGAAGATATTCACTCTCTTTTGATCAAACTCAATATGCTTTATAAACAGACGCATTTACATCAATTTATCAATGCACCTTTAAGTCATTACATATTACATAACATCATAGAAGTTCCCAATTTACAAACATCCCTATCTAATGCACATCACATAAAACCCTTGCAACATATTTGTATTCTTAAGAACACATTCATCTTGAACATACCATACATTTTAACATTAGACACATTATTAGATAATCGCACATTCTTTAAGTTATTACTCAATTAGTAGCCCATAACTAGATTAACTTCTACTCAATTAATCTAACATCATCTAGGTTTGTGAAATTGTAGTGATACCTGAAAGAGTTTTGGAGGAGATTCAGTAGCATTTAGGTAAGGAAAAAATCATGTTTAGGCTAAAAATGGGTGTGATGCATGACTGTACCCAATTTCCAGTTTTTCTCATAATAGGTTTTCAGGTTAATTTTGTATGGCCATTTTGACATAGAAACCGAGGTTTTTAGGCAATATGTTCTCATATACAAATGTTCCTCTATGTCTTAAGTTTCTAACAAAATAAAGTTAATGCAATTTGCTTCATTATTCCCAGAGTTATACTCAAAATACTACAGACTGTTCTAAAACAAGGACAACAACCAGTACTCAACTTTAAGCCAAATTTCAAAACTCTTAGAGATAGAAATTAAATTCTATTCCTTTATCAAAATTGTAGCATATGTATTTAGCTTAATATAAAATAAAACCATCCCATTTGGATATTTAAAGATCAAGATACGAGTAAAATACTGATGTCTGTTTAGTGGAACCACTACAATAAACTCACTTCAGTCTTATTATGCAAAACTAATGCCAAAGACACATGCAAATTAACCAGAAATGTCCTATTTTCATCTAGGATACTTCTCTTAGCAAAATACCTTATGCAATTCTATATTATTACATGCTATAAAGTTGAGAATTCCTTTACCTATTTAACTTCAAATTTAACTCCAAAGTACCAGCTAATCAACACAACCTCAAGATAAAAACAAAGTGATTTTCGAACAGCAATATAGAGACCACTTTGAACTAGTTTTTTGGTTATTTTATGTAGGGTTAAAGAATGATTTTCATGCAATAAGTTGGCTAGGATTAAGACTACATTGTAGAGAGAAAAGAAGAGCAAATTCAGTGGAGAAGAGAATGAAGGAAGCAGAAACTTGGCTGTTGGAATTGCCTCATCAACAAACTAGGTGTCATCAAATTACAAAGCCATATGTCTTAAGGCATATAATGCCATTTGCTAATCAAGATGTTGCCACTAATCCACACATTTAGTTGTCATTTTTCATTTAAACAATTAGTCCACATGTCACTCCAAGATTGGTCCACTTGTTACATAATAATTGGTCCACTTGTCACATATTTAACTATGTCAAATATCACTCAATTATAAGTTTAATAACCCTAATTTTTCATGTATCAAATTATTCTACCACTTGAAATTTTCCTAATCCAAATGTCCATTTTAATACTTTAATTCTCTAATGGTATTAATTAATTCCAACTCACTAAGTATGGTCCATTAAACCAAAATTCAAGACATATGCGATTTACAATCATATCACAATTTTAACACCTATTACATATACTTTCATAAATGTGTAATATTTCAACTAGGGTATAATTTGGGGCCTTACAATTCTTTGCCCCTTAAAAAATTTTTTTGTACTTGAGATTCATACATGATGAGAACAACTGAGGGTATTAAGTTTTCGTGGTCGATTCTGGCTTCCAAGTTGCTTCCTCGAGTCCATGGTGTTGCCAAAGTACTTTAACTAAAGGTATTGCTTATTTCTGAGTTGTCGAACTTCTCTGGCTAAAATAGACATAGGCCCTTATTCATAAGTCAAATCCGATTGTGCTTGAATTTCTTGCACAAGAATCTTATGAGTATCATCAGATCGATATTTTCTTAACTTGAAAACATGAAACACATCATATAACTTGGCCAATTCCTTAGGAAGAGCTAATTGACAGGCATACCTTATCACTTACCTAATACTCAATATCTTTTCTTTTTAAATCAGCATAGGACTTCTACTTATCACTGGTAGCTTTCAATTTTTGTTGGATAACTTGAACTTTCTCTTCAGTATCTTTCACAATATCAGGACCAATCATCTTGTTTTCACTTAATTCAGTCTAACATACCGGAGTTCTACACCTCCTACCATATAGGGCTTTATAAGGCGCTATGTCAATACTAGTCTGATAACTGTTGTAAACTCCATTAGAGAAAGATAGTTATCGCAACTTCCTGGAAATTGTAACACACAACCCTGAAGCATATCTTCCAATATTTGAATAACTCGTTTAGATTGTCCATCTGTCTAGGATGGAAAGTGGTACTGAACTTGACTTGAGTACCCAAAGTCTTTTATAGACTTTTCCATAATCTCGAAGTAAATCGAGGATCACGATCAGAAATAACAGATAGTGGCACCCTATGGAACCTTACTATCTCATTCACATATAGGTCTGCAAGCCTATCCAATGAATAATTAGGACGAATAACCAGAAATTGAGTAGACTTGGTGAACTTATCAACAATCACCTACACAACATCATACTTCTTTTGAGTGAGAGGAAGTCTAGTGACAAAATCCACGGTAATGTTATCTCATTTCCATTGAGGAATTGAAATAGGATGTAATAAACTAGATGGAACTTGGTGCTAAGCTTTAACTTGCTGATATGTCAAACATTTAGATATATAATTCACTACATCACGTTTCATACCTGACCACCAGTAATGCTTCTTCAGATCTTGATACATCTTATTTCTACCAGGATGCATTGTAAAGACAATATTATGGTCCTCAAATAATAACTTTCTCTTTAATTCATCATTATTTGGCACACACAATCGATCTTTATAATATAGATCACCATCTCCTTTCACAGAAAATTCTGGTTGTTTGCCTTCTCGAGTTGCTAAAATAAGTTATTGCAACTTATCATCAACTTTTTGAGCATCACAAATTTCTTGCCTCAAGGTCGGCCTAGCTTTCAACTGAGCTATTAAAGCCTCATCAGGTATAAGTCTTCTTTTACTCTGCTGCACTGATAATGCTAAAATAGTCTTTCGACTCAAGAAATCAGCCATAACATTAGCCTTACCTAGATGGTAATCTACAACATAGTCATAATATTTAAATAGTTCCAACCAACGCCGTTGTCTCAGATTAAGTTCCTTTTGAGTAAGCAGGTACTTTAAAATTTTATGATTAGTAAAAATCCTACACTTGTCACCATACAAATAGTGTCATCATATTTTCAAAGTAAAAACTACCGCTGTAAGTTCAAGATCATGTGTGGGGTAGTTTTGTTCGTGAGGCTTCAGTTTCCTAGAGGCATAGGCAACTACCTTTCCATCCTGCATTAAAACACAGCTCAAACCATTTCTAGATGCATCACTAAACATAACATATTCCTTACCAGAACTGGGTTGAGTCAATACAGGAGCTTCAGTAAGCATTCTTTTTAGTTGATCAAAACTAGTTTGACATCTACTAGACCATTCATACTTCACTCCTTTTTATAGTATTTTAGTGAAAAGGGATGTTATCACTGAGAATCCCTTCACAAACTGGCGATAGTAACCTGCAAAACCCAAAAAACTTCTCACTTCTATCACACTCCGTAGTGGCTTCTAGTTAACAATTGCTTCAATATTACTGGGATCAATCTAATCCCTTGAGAAGAAACAACATATCCTAATAAAGATACTTCCTGAAGCCAGAAATCACATTTACTTAGCTTAGCATACAACTGCTTTTCTCGTAGGATTTGTAACACAACCCGCAGATACTCAACATGATCATGTTTATTCTTGAAATAGACTAGGATATCATCTATAAACACTACTACAAACTGGTCTAAATAGGGCCTAAATACTGTATTCATCAGATCTATGAATGCAGCTTGAGCATTAGTTAACTTGAATGGCATCACCAAGAATTCATAATGTCCATAACGAGTCTTAAATGTAGTATTCGCAACACCACTTCCTTTACTTGAAGTTGATAGTATCCTGATCGCAGATCTATCTTTGAAAATACTCCTACATCTTTCAATTAATCAAATAGATCTTCTATCTTTAGGAACGAATGCTTATTCTTCATAGTCACTCTGTTCAATTGCCTGTAATCAATAAACATATGGAGAGTACCATCTTTCTTCTTAACAAATAAAATCGATGCTCCCCAGGGTGAGACAGTGGGTCGAATGAACCCTTTATCTCTTAGCTCTTGTAACTAAACCTTCAACTCCTTCAATTCAGTAGGAGCCATCCTATACGGTGCTCTAGATATAGGAGTAGTGCTGCCAAGCATAATTTTAATAGACAACTCTACTTCCCTTTCAAGAGGAAGTCCGGGTAGCTCTTCAGGAAACACATATGGAAATTCACTTACTACTAGAATGTCTTGCAGTTTAACACTCTCTTTCTTAGAATCAATCACAAAAGCTAAAAAAGCTCCACTCCCCTTCTTAAGGAACTTCCGAGCTTGCATAGCAGATACCACATTAGCTAGAGAATCAGGACAGATGCCATGCATTACTATTTTAGATTGATCAGATTTTCTAAGCACAACTGTCTTAGCACTACAGTCAACCATTACCTGATGCTTGGATAACCAATCCATACCCAAAATCAAATTAAATTCATGAAAAGGCAATCTAATCAAATTCACTATATAATCACTTCTTTGGATCATAATAGGACAATTTCTATAAACCTGATTAACCAATACACTACTACTTAGAGGACTAATTATATGAATATCATACTCTAACTGATCTACAAGTATCATTTTATCAAAAATTTCTCCAACATAAATATAAGAATGAGTGGATCCATGATCAATCAAAGCATGGATTTCAGAATCAAAGAGAAAAATAGTACCTGCAATGACTTTCAAAGCATTGCTTTCAAAGCATAAGCTCGAGCTATAGTAGATAATACAATAGGTTGATCAAAAGTTTCTGATATAGTATCTAGATTGGGTCTACTCTGGCCAAATCCTCTATGACCTTTACCGCATCCTTTATTTCTAGCAGGCATGAGAAACCTCTCTACTAACTTGTAATGTTTAGGCTATCTCATAGAACAATTGGCTATCAAATGCTCAGTGTTACCACATCAATAACATGCAATCTTAGCTCTCTAACAAGTACCCCAATGATGTTTGGTGCAATGAGGGCACTCTGGAGCACCAGAACCTTGACCCATAGACCCTACTAGAATCAACCGATAAGGAAAAGTCCTATTGCTTTCCCCTAGCTACAGATCTCTGAGTAAATTCTTAAGCAGTGGAGGGACCTTTATAACTTATCTTACCCGAGGACTGACCTCCTCTAATAAGACCTCTTTGCTGACCCCTTTCTCTCTTTACCATCTCTTGTTTCTCTATCTTTATGACAGCTTGTACTAGTTGATGGTAACTCACTTATTGCAAGATTCTCTTTAATCAAATCATTTAAACCATCTTCAAACTTATGACACCGAAACTCCTCAGTAAGTATGGGTTCAGGTATATACTTGTTGATTCGATTAAATTCTCTGTCGTAATCAGTAACAGATAGTTTTCTCTACTTCAGGTTCAGAAACTGCTTCCATTTCACCTTTCTATAGGCTTCCGACATATACTTGGCTTTAAACTCTTGGGAAAAAAAATCCCAAGTTAGAAACTTTAGTAATCGAGGATTTCTCAGAAGAAACTTCCACTATTCATAGGTTGCTTCTTGAAGAAGGGAGACAACACAGTGCATTATCCGTTCAGGTGGGCAACTAATCTCATCTAACACCCTTTTCACTTTTTCTAATCAAAATTCCGCCTTTTCAAACTCCTTCAAAGATGTTCCAGTAAATTTCTCAACTCCATACTTCTGCAACTGATCAATCGGAGCTTTAGGTGCGATCATATGATGTAATAACATCATCATGTCTTGTGAAAGCTTAACCCAAGCCTCCCCCTGAGCTGTAGGTGGAGGAGGTTGCACTTCCAACTTCACCTCGATTGGCCCTAAAGGGTTTCGATATAGATGGACAAGATCGCACAAGATTGTTACTTTGTGCAACCTCATCAACATCTTCTTGAGATTTTTTCCATACTCAAATATAAAACTAAAATATAGGACAGCCCGCATTCAGCCAAACAAAACTCTTATATCCAATTATAAGCAATAGTTAAGCACTGATTAAACCAGAATCACCTAAACCATGCTTTGATACCAAATAATGTAACACTCACATACCCCCTAGAAGGATATGCAAGTGCCACACAAAATAGAACCAAAACATACCAAACATTTCAAAGTGCTTCCAAAACTCAAGCAAATATACATTACATATCATTAAATGTGATTTTATAAACAGAATATATCATACATATTGTGCTTATCATAATACATGCCATAAATTCAAAAGCCAACCTGTATTAAGGTTATTACAAACCATTTACATCAAAATACAATATGTCTCATTACATTCATTACAAATCAAAAACTCAAACAAAACAACTTCTAAGCATATCAAGTCTTTCATTGGCCACTACGATTGTCTTTGTCCCAATCCTTAAATCTTCTTATCAGAACCTACATGGAGGCAAAACCACTGTGCTAACCATAAAGCTCAGTGGGGAATAACTAAACATGATGCATAATGGCGACTGTTTCTAACAGTCGTCTAACATTTATATATACAAATTCAAATAATATCAGAACAATCTTTAATTATTCATATTATTGAGTAATCCAAACATTATGTCTAAAAAAAAATATGATTCATCAATGCAGGACATTCTTGCGTCAGAACAAAGCGTACAAGTATTTTAAAACAAAATACCATTACATCAGAGTAGAACATAAAACTATCAGAACTTAGCTTGCAACAGTTTTAAAACAATCCATTTTAGATTTCAGAATCACAAGCAAGTAATGTAGTATATAACGTATGTCTTTATTACCTTTTTCTCAAATTGAACATATTCCCTCTCTTTTGATCAAACTCAATATGCCTTATAAACATAAGCATTTGCATCAATATATCAATAAAACATTAAGTCATTACATATTACATAACATCATAGGAGTTCCTAATTTACAAACATCCATATCCAATTCACATCACATAAAACCCTTTAAACACATTTGTACTCTTAAGAACACATTCATCTTGAACATACCATACATTTTAACATTAGACACATTATTAGACAATCACACATTCTTTAAGTTATTACCTCAATTAATAGTCCATAACTAGATTAACTTCTACTCAATTAATCTAACGTCATCTAGATTTGCTAAATTGAAATGATACCTAAAAGAGGTTTGGAGGAGATTTAGTAGCATTTGGGTAAGGAAAAAAATCATGTTTAGGCTAAAAATGGGTGTGATGCACAACTATACCCAATTTCCAGTTTTTCTCAGAACAATTTTCGAGTCAATTTTGTATGGTCATTCTGACATAGAAACTAAGGTTTCTAGGTAATATGTTCTTTTAAACAAATGTTCCTTTATGTCTTAAGTTTCTAACGAAATAAAGTTAATGCAATTTGGTTCATTATTCCTAGAGTTATACTCAAAATATTATAGACTATTCTCAAACAGGGAAAACAACCAGTACTCAACTTCAAGCCAAATTTCAAAACCCTTAGAGACTGAAATAAAATTTTATTCCTTCATGAAAATTGTATACATATGTATTTAGTTTAATCTAGAATTAAAATCATTCCATTTGAATATCTACAGATCAAGATATGGGTAAAATATTGATGTCTATTTAGTGGAACCACTACAATAAACTCACTTTAGTCTTATTATGCAAAAGTAACACCAAAGATATATGCAAATTAACCAGAAACGTCCTATTTTCATCTAGGATACTTCTCTTAACAAAATTCCTTATGCAAATATGTATTATTACATGCTATAAAGTTAAGAATTCCCTTACCTATTTAACTCCAAATTCAATTATAAAGTACTAGCTAATCAACACAACTTCAAGATGAAAACAAAGTGATTTTTGGACAGTAATGCAGAGACCACTTTGAACTGGTTTCTTGGATGTTTTGTATAGGGTTAAAGTATGATTTTCATGCAACAAGTTGGCTAAGATTAAGACTACAATGCAGAGAGAAAAGAAAAGTAAATTCAGTGGAGAAGAGAATAAAGGAAGCAGAAACTTCTCTGCTGGAATTGCCCCATCAACAAGCTAGGTGTCATCAAATTACAAAGCCATATGTCTTAAAGCATGTAATGCCATTTGCCTAATCAAGATACTGCCACTAATCCAGAGATTTAGTTGCCATTTGTCATTTAAACAATTAGTCCACTTGTCACTCCAAGATTGGTCCACTTGTTACATAATAATCGGTCCATTTATCACATATTTAACTATGCCAAATGTCACTCAATTATATGCTTAATAACCCTATTTTTTCATGTATCAAATTATTCTACCACTTGCCATTTTCCTAATCCAAATGTCCATTTTAATACCTCAATTCTCTAATGGTATTAATTAATTCCAACTCACTAAGTATGGTCCCTTTAAACCAAAATTCAAGACATGAAATTTACAATCATATTACAATTTTAACACCTATCACATATACTTTCACAAATGTGTAACATTTCAACTAGGGTATAATTTGGGGCCTTATAGACACATTCAACTTATGCTAAAAATAGAGAGTCAAGCATAGGGTTGGGAGCACACTTTAAAGAGGATTATTTCAATCTCAAAGCTTGGTCAACCGAACGCAATCTTTATCAAAGCGCTTTTCTAACTACCATCTATTCTCTTTGGAAGGGGAGGAATAACAAATTTTACAAAGGCGTTGGTAAAGATAAATATCTAGTTGCGAATCGATGCATAAATTACATTGGAACAGTGATCATCGCCAAAGCGTGGAACACCACCTCACACTTGATATCAGAAGGAAATGACATCTATAAAATATTTTAATAGTCCCATTTCCTTCATTCTTTTTCTTTTGTAACTTGTACTAGAAGCTAAGTGTAAGGCTTCTATTTGAAAACATTGTAATGTTGAAATAGTTCCAGTATAATCAATACAAATTTATTAAATTTTCAAAAAAAGTTAGAAATAAAGTATTTAATAATGGTAAAGCCTGTAGGAGTATCGGTGATGCCACAAGTAAATCATTGTAAGAGTTTTGGTCAAGTGGTACAGTAATTTTCGTATCATACCTACCATTTGAGCCCAAGGTCTATCTGAGGCCCGGTCAACTAGAACCTGGATCATTGATTTTGGATTGAGCCGGGCTGAGTTTGAGCTCTTTTGCCATCTCTAATCACAAACTAAATTAATATTTGAAAATGAAAATTAGCATGACACGAAAGAAAGTGGCAAATTACGAATTTAAACTTCCAAAAAACGGGTCACTAAAAAAAGTGTGACAAAAATGTCATAGATAGGTGTCATTTATTCTAATTTCTAGAAAAGGTTGACGACTAATCGAGAAATGAGAGATTTGGAAGTTAAAAACGAAGAAAATGATTGTTTCAAGTGAACAGTTAGCCTCCAAATTTCCGTTGTAAAATTCCAAATTCTAGTAAAAGAGAAAGAAAAATGAACAAGTACAATACGAAGTTAGAACAAGTACAATACGAAGTTAAGCTGGAGAAGATGTTATAAAGTTCTAATATGCTCTGCAAATCCTAAGATTTATTATTATTGAAGCTTGTCTTGTGCAAGATAAGGATTCGCTCAGATGCTCGACCTTCTATAAATATCTATGTTCAGATCTAACGAAGAATTCTTAGTTAACCAAAAACTTTGTCTGTTCAGATATATTACTAGAAGCTTTATGACTTTTATATTGACTTATGTCTCTGCAAATTATTCAATACATTTCTTTTAACTTAGAAAAAAAAAATGTTGGTGACCAAATAGGTGGAAAGCTGTGCTCCCTATGGACTAATGATCTTTAAGTTTTGGAGCAAGGGTTTTGGTTTTAGATTTTTGGGTGTTGAAACAGATAAGGATTTATGGCCTTTCGGCTTCCATTTTGATTTTGAATTTAAAGGGCTTTAGGTACAAGGACAAAGGAAAATTTTGCAGGACTTAAGTGTAATTTATTGGTGATTGGGATATAATAAATACCCAATTAACCAAAATTGGAACAAGTTGCCTACAGTTAAAATCTAATTTGAACTTGAATAAGAAAAATTAACCAAATCGTTTAAAAATTTGAAATCAATTAAGAAGTAACTACAACTTATGAAAAATAAAATATTCCCAAGATGTCCAATAATAATCCCAATTATTAAATAATAATCAAATTCAAGCCGCAAATCTGAAAAAGGTTAAGGCAAGAAAACGAGTTTGAACCAATATGTGATTATAGGTTGGAATGATTTCGTAAACGTATTTACAGCCCAGCACCCTACTGGTTCAATCTTTGACTAGAGAGGACATTTTTGAGTTTGGATAAGAACGCGAGTGAAAGCTTAAAGGTAGTCATCAGGAGGCGGCTAGTAAAGGCAGTAGCATTAGTCTAACCGCTTTTGCTTTCGATTGAGAGCAAGATTGTGAACCTGTTTCTGGAAACTCTTAATAACCCCAAACCTCCACAGAGAGCCGCTGCTACCTCAAACACCTCTTATAAGGTGTTTGTTGTTGGGTCGATAATAACAACATATATACGCTTATCCGCCTTATCTGAACTAGTACGAGTCATGCGAGTTTTATGATTTCATGGAAGATCCCAGAATAATATGATAATATTTGGAGTTAATAATCCAGAGCGTAGCCCACAGAGTTAACTGCGCTACAATATACAAAACTAATCCCAAAAGATTTCAAGAAAATCTCACCTTGACTTGATCTCCAGAACATGATGGTGTTGGCTAATTGCCATTGTTGTCAATCTTGTTCATGTTCATGCAAAGAAGCAATGGATACAACTCCCAGCTTCTGTAGATTCAACTTGACAACCGTGTCCACGAACATCATTGTGTCCTCGGCGGTGTTTCCCTCTGGTATGTCCACAACATACGACTCCAAAACGATGGTGTAGACGTTCCCATCTTTGTTGAACCCGTTCACCGATGTAACTGACCTATAATTTTTCAGCCTGTGGTCTCCCCCAATAACCCTAAAGCTCAATATGTGCTTCTCATCATCCAGAATCTCTAGCCGTTCGGTGCTCGTAGATGCCGGCAGACCAGAAACAACCGTGACCTCTCTGATGCTCCCCACACCACCATCACCTATCATCCTGCAACTCTTGATGAAATGCTTGTACTTTTGAGGGCTATCGAATCTGCGAATGAATCGCCACACAATATCGGCGGGAGCATCAATGCGTTGTGTGATGAGTGCAGTGCATGTATTTGGTGCTGTCTCAAACTTGTGGTCTGTGTCAATTATGTGCTTGAGCTCCAAAGACTCCTCCTGGGTCAGAACTTGTGCAGCTGCTTGGTTGGGTTCCATTGGCAAGGAAATGGACCCGCCCCGCGTGATTATTAAAGCAAATAGGGAATCAAAATCTGGACATGCAAGAAGAGGGATAAATGAAATGAAGAAGATAAAGAGTCTTCTTTTCTTTCTTTTCTCAACTTTGATAGAGAAGGAACGAATAAAAGGGGAGGAAATAGATTGGCAGCGAAATGGATAATATGACCCTCGGAGTGACCTACTTGTCAGTTGTCGTAACCTTATGAATAAGACAACTGAGGGGAGGACGGAGGAGCAGAGCATGCCGTAACCATAAGATATAGGGAAAGTTGTGTTGCTTACCTCTTAAGCATACATTTGTAGTTATTCTCTTTTTTAGTTTGGTTTAGTTAAAATAGAATATGTAAAAATTCAAATGAACAGTAGGCAATATATATAAACTAATTTCCCTTCATGCAAATTTTGAATTCCACTTGTTAGAAAGATATGCTTTAATTAATGTGCATTAGTCCCATTATAGTATGTTTACTTTGGTCAGCTTGGATCATAGAGTGCTACATTTATACAGAAATGGGCATAACGGGAATTGACTCCTCGAGTCAAATTGGCGATGATTGAAATAGGAGTCAGGGGCAGAAAGGTAAATTAACGGAAGTTGTCGCAATCGTTGAAAAGGAGGACAAGGGTGGGGTGAATCATGTGAGAATCTGTAACAAACTCTTCCGAACTCCAGTTTGCATCATTCCTCCTTTTCCTGCCGCTTCTCTAGTTGGCTTCCTTTGCTCGAACTTTCACTTCTTTTTTTGTTCACTTTTGCTTCCATTCCTCTACCTAATTCCTTTTTTCTGACTTTAACTATCACTAGCTCATCCTATTGGCAATTCTATCATTTCCCTTGCAGTAAATGGGAAAGCAACTTTCATTTTTCTGAAACGCTGCTCTCAACCGGAGAACAAAATATGGGTCATTTCAAATAATGCAATATCAATTATTAATTGGTCAATGTAAAAGCTTTTTTCTAAAAAAGTTATTTTGCCTTCCATTGTATTTGTAGTAGAATTCTAATCTTAGGAATGTCTTGTGGGCAATCGTAATAGTAGTACAAGGAGAAATTTATCTTCTTTATTATTATTATTTTTCACATCAAAAGTTAAATTTTCTTTTGATATACTCTTTCAAATTATTTTTTAATTCAATTTGACTAATTTATTAATTTGTACTATATACTAAAATAAGGAGTCTACTTTAGATTCATAATTATATAGAAAAACTTCCCTATCCCTTCCTCAATAAACTGCTCAATTTGGATTTGGTCATTTTTAATCTAGTAGTCAGTAATGTTCAATAAAATCTTGTTTTTGAAGGACATATGTAATGAACATAATAAAAAGTTATTGAAATGCATAAAATGAAGGGATTTATTCTAGGAGTGGAGCTGTTGGAGCAATAGGTAAGTTGCAATTTTGAGTAGGTTATATGGAAGACTTCAAAGGAGGCAGCTCGATGACTTCATTAATATCCTAATCTCCTTACGAATGCTTGGATACGAGTCAGTTTCCTTCCTTACATGAGGCTAGGGTTATTAATACCTAAGAACAAACAACAAGCTAAATGAACTGAGTAAATCTTACAGTAATGTAGTACCTTCAAATACTCTAAGTGAGAAACCTAAACTTTTTCAATCTACTGTAATCCATGGCATTGTTACTTCTACCTTAGAGATGTTGCAAGAGGGTGCTAAACATTGGGGAAACACATTGGTGGAATATTTTCTCAATAGAAGACCTACATTTCTTCATGTGCAAAGGTGGGCGCAAAATAGATTAGGAAGCAAAGGGCTGACTAAAGTCTTGCTTATAGAAGAGGATACTTATCTCTTCAAATTCACCAATGTGGACAATTTGAACAATGTAATGGAATTTGGTCCTTGGCTTATTGGGGGTCAACTAATGTTTGCTCAAAAATGGTCCCTTGGAATCAAGTTGAACATATCTATAATAGAAACCATTCTTTTGTGGATTAACTTCCACAACATTCCACTAAAGTATTGGACCCTAGGTGGATTGAGCTCCTTAGTAATCTAAATAGGGAAGCCAATTACTTTTGATTCAGCTATAGCCAAACTTGAGAAAATTTGTTATGAAAGAAATTATGTATAGGTGAACTCTAAGGATGAACTACTCGAGGTATTGCCTGTAATAAAAATGAAAATGACTAAAACAAGAATCCAACTTACCTATAATTGGAAACCTTAAATGGGAAGGAAAGCATAGAAACCAACAGGAAAAACATTCTCTTCAAGGAGTTACTTTGAATTTAGAGGGCTTGATGACAACTCCACTTGTAAAAGGAGGAAATTTAGAAAATGCTTAACCAATAGTGCTGACAGACTTGTCTAATGAAGTTAAGGCTATTAAGCAGGACAAGGTCATAGTACCTACAGGAAAGCACAATGAAATAAGTGATTGTGAAAGTATTGAATTAGTTCCCAATTGCATTGACAATGAGGTGGAGAATTTTAACCATAAAATTCTAGAAAACTTATAATGGGAGCAGACTGAGCAGTTATCTCTAATTGCCAATAGGAAATCAGGGAGGAAGAGAAGCAAACCTATGGAGGTAGCCACTAGTTCCCATCACTTATACCATGCTTTTTTTGAATATAAGGGGTATGAATGAACCCAATGAAAGACAGACTATCAAAGATATTATTTTGACAAGACATCCTATCATTTTGGGATTATTAAAGACTATAATCAAAGCTCACAAGCTTCATAACTCTAAAAACTTTCTAGACAAAGATTGGGATTTTAGAGTCAACAATGAAAATCATTATAATGACATAATTATCTACGGTTTCAATAAGGCAAGGTAAAAGTTGCAGTTTAAAGCAACTCAAATCGATTTGTTCATCTTAACTGCAAGTTGGAAAATTTAGATCATACTTTTGACATTTCCATTATATATCTTTCCAATTTCGAATTTGAAAGAATCAAATTATGGGAAGATCTTATGAGTATCACAAACTCAATTTCAAACCTTTAGATTCTAGCAGGTGACTTCAATTGTCTCTTACATTCTTTAGAAGCTCAGAGAGATAGGGTGAACCCTTCCAACTTAGGAAAGGCGTTAGAAAAAGTAGTTGCCAAGCTAGATGCTACTGATTTAAAGTTTGCTAGAAATCTTTCCACATAGAGTAATAAGAAAATGGGTAGTGCCTTCATTAGGAAGCAACTTTACAGACTATTAATAAATTAGAGTTGGATGAAGAAATTCCCAAATTCATATGTTTTTATTGGCCATCCTTTATGCTCAAACCACTCTTATATGCAAATATAAAATTTCTCCTCATTGAGAAAAATCAATGCTCCTTTCAGGTTTTTTTAATTTCTCACTAATAAAGAAGGATTCATGGAGTTGGTCAAGGAAGTTTGTGATAGTAAGATTACAGGTTTTGAGTCCTATCAACTTATGAGGAAAGTTTAACCTCTAAGAATCAGATTAAAGCATTCCTTAAATTAGGAGGTGCTGCAACTGCACTAATACTACAAATTGCCAAAGATGAATTAATAGAAAGCTAGTTACTGTTTTTCTAATAATCAAGCACTAAAAGTTGCGGAGATAAGCAATCTTGAGCTTTACAATAGGGCTTTCTAGATCATAACTCCTTGCTAATGCAATAAGGCAAGAACTATTTGGTTAAAAAAAGGGAGATTCAAGTACCAAGTTCTTTTCTAACTCTATCCTTGAAAGAAGAAACTCTAAAAGAATCTATTGTTTGTTTGATAAAAATGATCAAATTGTTATTGAAAAACCTGCTATTGAAAGCATAATGGTCAAATTATCCTTATATGTTTTCTATTTCCATGGAGATTGTTAGCATAGTAATCAAATTAAACATATTTGGATATTCTAATTTCAAATTTCATTACAAGTGCAAAGAGCTTCAACTTATTCATCTTAGTTTTCCAAATGATCTAATGATGTTTTGTGCAAATGCAAAACTCCATCTCACTTTTTCATAAACCTCTCCTTGAGTTTTATAGGAACTCTGGACTAAGTGTTAACTTATTAAAGAGTAAGGTGTATTTTTCATTTGATATTCTTAATTTTGATAGATTAAAGAACATATTTAGGTTAAATGTATATAACTTGCCTTTCAAATACCTCAGATAACTTATCCCTTCTAAAAAGTTAAAGTTCCAAGATTGCTTTATGTTGTTAGAGAAATTCAATAAGAAAATCAATGTTTGGCAAAATAGATCTCTATCTCAAGCTCTAAAGGTCCAGCTTATCATCTCAATGCCGAATAATCTCTATAATCATTGGAGCTCTCACCTTTTCATGCCCAAGAAGATAAATAAGGAGATGGAAAAATGCACAAGGAACTTCCTTTGGTCTGGAAAGGCTAAGAATCCTAAAGGAGGCAAAATCAAATAGGAACAACTTTAATGGAAAAAATAAAAGGGTGGACTAGGTATTGTCTCAATTTAGATGATCTAGACAAAGCTAGTGGTCAAAAGAATATGGAGGCTTTTCAATAATAAAGAGGTATTTTGGAGCAAATGGACAAATGAATATTACTTGAAGGATTCCAACTTCTGGCAAATAGGAGAAGAAATGAACACTCTTGACCTTTCATACAAATGCTTAGAAAAAGACAAACTATATACCCTTTTATCAAAATTTAGATTGGTAATGGAGAAGATACTTGGTTCTAGTTTGATAATTGGGATACTCAAAGTACTCTGATCATGAGAGCAAATCGGTCAATATTTACTACTAGAATGCCAATCTACACTCGAGATTCTAAAGTCATTTTGTCAAAATTCTTATTTAGCTACAGACAGAGGTGCTGATCCACTGCCTTAACTACTTGCCTAATTCCATAATGAAGGATAAAACTACCTGGTCTATTAACAAAAATGGTGAGCTCTCTAACTTTTTTTGTTTAAATGTTATTAGACCTTAAGTTCCGAACATTACATGGTATAACATTGCTTGGAAAGGTTCCTTAATACCTAAGGCATGTTTTGTCAGTTGGTTGGCTACTAAAGGGAGACCAAAAAACAAAGATAGGCTTAAGGGCATTAGTGATCAGATCTGTGTCCTATGTAACATAATGCCTAAATCTATAAATCATCTTTTATTCTAATGCAGCTTCACAACTACCATATGGGTTAAAATGCAACATAATATGAATCTGGTTTGTCTAGTAGCTGATTGGGATAACATATTGCTCTGGGCTAAAAAAATAATACAAAAGATTAGGGAAAGATAAAAAATGCTTAAACCTATGTGTGAATTGCTTTGTGTATACAATATGGAATGAAAGAAACCAAAGAATCTTCAAGAACACTAAAACTAAGAAGCCTACCCTTACAAATAGGACCTACTGCTGGATTAGAGAAATGCTTGTTTCTTATAAAGTCAATGGCCAGCGTGTCGCCACATTAGTCAAAATAAAATAACTAGATTACTACTGTAGCAGTGGTGAGTCTAGGTCGATCCCATAGGGATTGTTCGATTAGCTTATAAAATGAAATTAATTGATGTTTAGGTATTGGGGGGTTGG
>JANIIA010000009.1:61017542-61033061 GCA_027478495.1 Erythroxylum alaternifolium | reverse complement strand
TTCAATATCTTAGAGAACGAATCAAAATTAGACTTCTTGAGACAATTTGTAGGCCTATATCTCTAGTTTACTCCAAAATTAAAAAGTGTCTCATTTGGAATCCTATAGATCCAGATATAACCAAAATAGAGAAGGGTGTTCAGGAAGAAAATCCTATTTCACTATTCCAATAGATTCCACATTTTGATTTGATCAATAATTCTCAATTCAATTTAGAATGCTACAAAAGTTTATGGAGGGATAGAACATTGTGTTAGGAATCTATTGGTTTAAGAATCAGAACATTTGGAGATCTAGAGAAAAAGTTATGGTCATATAAGTAAAAAGTAGACTAAGCAGAAAGTAGAAGAAGCAGAAGATAGACTAAGCAGAAGACGCAGAAGATACACTAAGTAGAAGATAGACGCAGAAGATAGACTAAGTAGAAGATAGACGCAGAAGATAGACTAAGTAGAAGATAGACTAAGCAGAAGATAGACCCAGAGATAGACTAAGCAGAAGATAAACTAAGCAGAAGATAGACGCAGAAGATAGACTAAGCAGAAGATAGACGCAGAAGATAGACTAAGCAGAAGATATACTAAGCAGAAGATAGACCCAGAAGATAGACTAAGCAGAAGATAGACGCAGAAGATAGACCCAGAGGTAGACTAAGCAGAAGATAGACTAAACAAAAGATAGACCCAGAGATAGACTAAGCAGAAGATAGACCCAGAAGATAGACTAAGCAGAAGATAGACGCAGAAGATAGACCCAAAAGATAGACTAAGCAGAAGATAGACGCAGAAGATAGACTAAGCAGAAGAGAGACTAAACAGAAGATAGACTAAGCAAAAGATAGACACAGAAGATAGACTAGACAGAAGATAGACTAAACAGAAGATAGACGCAGAAGAAGATAGACTAAGCAGAAGATAGACCCAGAAGATAGACTAAGCCTGAGTCAACTTAATACTCAGCAAAGTCAACTTAAGAAGATATGATGTCATCACAGATGATACTATCTATACTCCTCAACTCAAAAACCATTTTCTTGAACATCTCTAAGTCTTCTAACTCTCGTATAAAAACATATATATTCATACATGCTCAGTGAAGAAATAAAGCATATCACCTTTCCATATCCAACTCTCTACACTAATCCTATACATCATTTCGTTGCTATTTCAACTCCAAGAACCATTTCCACAACTCCTGGTCACTAATAATCCATCAAAACCCAAATATCACTATATCTTCAATTTTATCCCCCTTAACAGAGTGTTCAAGAATATAATATATGTAAATGCTATGATTATGCACTGACCATAAATTCATCAACTTTATTTCAAAAATCCACAACTTTAACGATTTTATTCACGACTTACTTGTTGAAGACTCCAAAAGCTTCAACTATCTTCAAGCCCTAACTCTATACAAAATTACGTAAACCCTTGTGAACACCAACCAACTTCTAGTTTTTCTTAAGGCAGAAGAAACACTTAGTAGTAGAGAAAGTGTGAGGGATATGAAAAATCAAGGTTAACTCTCGGAAGGAGTTTGATGGAAAACTCTGTTTATGAAAGAGAAAAGAGTTGGGAAAAGAACAAATTGGAAGGACATTAGAGTTGGTGGTACAGGACACAATCGTGGCCTGCGTCTAGAAATAGGGTTGGCGCGATTTTTTTAATGGAATTTTTACCATTTTACCCCTTTACCACATATATTCAATTCTTACTTTTTTTTCTTTCACTTTTATTTTCATTTTATCTCTCTATAATTCAAGCGTCCAAGAACTCTCACCTCTCATTAGAAATTTTAACCCGTTGAAATTCTTCCACACTCTGCCTAATCATGCCACGTATTCAACAATCGGCCCAATGGGAACCTTATGGAAGACAGCAGGTTATGGGACGAGGGAGAAGGAACCGAGCAGCGAACTTCAGAGCACCATTCCCCATTTGTACTAAGGAGGAAGGTATTCGTTTCCGATCCCTTTGTTCTAGTCAAATTTCAGTTCCTAAATACTTTAATATTGACATATTAGATAAGCTAGAATTGCATGAGCGGGTAGAGAACCTAGCTGAGAGAATCTAATGGGGCCAGTTTATACTGTTCCAATTCCCTGTTTATGAGGAACTTACATTGGAATTCTTTACTATCTTGACCTTTGACCCAAAGAATACCAAGGAATTGTGGTTTAGATTGGGAGGAAGAGCATATGAACTGACTATCGAAATTATGTGTGAGATGTGTCGATTCCTCGAATCTATGATCGTTGATTAACATGATGACTTTTGTCCTTCCAAATACTGGCATGAGTCAACTGGAATTGAGCGATTCCACCCTAAGAATACGCACAATAACATTATTCGGTCCTATGAACACTTGCTGCTGCATAAATTTATGTGTCAGCTGGTTTTTGACAAGTTAGAAACCAATAAGTGGTCCACTAGGGAACTTTTTATATTGTGGTACATAGACTATAGTATTCGGTGTGCACACCCACAAATATGCTGAATGCCATTGCTGCGTCTCCGTGCAAGCAGAGCAACCATCTTGGAATGGGATACGTAGTGTCTGCCATTGCATAACATTTTGGTGTGGAACGACAAGGGTTAACAATTCACCTCCCTAACTTCCTCAACCATCATCACTTATTTTAGGCAGATATCATCCATTCCACAAAAATGAGTCTGCAGTATTTCAAAGAGAAGATATATGTGCGAACCAAGGTAGGTCAATCAAGCTCGAGTTTAGCACTGCCTTGATAAAAGGAATCAACGAGTGAAGAATCAAAAGAAGAAGAAGAAGAGGAAGAGCAAGGCTGGAAGAAGTTTTTGGATGTAAGATCCAAAACCAACAGAACACTTACGGAGATGGCGTGTGATAAGTATACATTAGGATATATTTTTATGGGTAACTGGCATGTGTTTTCTAACATAATTGTTGTTTATTGTTCTAGTTTAGGATTCATTTTATATGCTTTCATTAAGTTTGATTTCCATTGTTGTTTTTGTATGTTTGATGCTAATTGAAGGTAAGAATTGACTATTTTGTGTAGGAAGGATGAGAGAGCAACTTAGAGGTTGAACAAAAGATCAAAGAAGAGAACACAAGGAGAGTGCATCTGGGACAAATTTCCACGTTTGTGGCAATCATGTAAATTCCCACGGACGTGAGAAATCACAGCAAAAATGAGAAGTGCATCTGTGTGCAATTCCCACGCTTGTGGGAATCATGCAAATTCCCATGGGAGTGGGAATTGTGATCTGAAGCAATCTACAAGGCTTTATTAAACCTAGAATTTTTGGACTATAAAAACATCATTAAGCCTCTATCTTCTTGAGAGATGACACCCACCTGTAGAAACACAATCCTTGAGTGGAGAACAAATGTTTGGAGCATTGAGGAAAGATTGAAGATAAGGATCATCATCAAAATTGGGCAAAATAGCACATTAACACTAAAATTCCAGATTTTGGTAAAAAGAGAAGGAGTCTTTTTATTCTATTTTTTCATTCTAATCTTCTCTATTCTTTGTAAAAATGGTTTATTTGACTGTCGATGATGCTATGGAGACCATGTTAGGCTGATTTTATTTTAGGGATTGCTTTTAAATTATTTTGTCAAGACTCCTATTTTATTGAATTGAATAAATTGTTTTTAATGATTGTTGTTTTAAATTGTTCTCTTGCAACAAATCGAGAGAGAGAGTGAGATGAGATTCATGTAGGATTGTACAACGAGAGTTGGCAACCTATAAACTAGCAATCATTATGTCAATTGAATAATTAGAAGAGAGATCTTAATTACTCAACTGATCACCCACAAGATAGCGTAATAACTAGTTGAATCGGTAGAGTCTTGGGTAGATTGAGAGATCGTTCAATCGATTCCTATTAATTCCACTAGGGCAAAATAGTTACACCTTAAGAGAGGGTAATTAGTAGATTCACAAATCTAGGGTGAGACACGATTCAATCAATAAAATAAGAGGGAGAGAAAATAAGGAAAAAGTAATCTCTAGCATTTAGATTCTTGAATTCAACTTTTCTGCAATTATGGTTTTGTCCATTGTTTAAATTAGTCTCTTTTAATTTTAATTTAATTTTAATTCAGATTATTTGCATTTCACAATTTAGTTTCTTAAACAAAGTTATGTCTAAATTAAGCAATGTCTAGGCATCAATCCCTATGGGATCGATATCCACTCTTTTTACTACAAGTTACGACCCGAGCATTTACGATTTTAGAGCGTAAAACAAGTAGATAGGTTTTATCATCAATAAGCTTTTGGCGCCATTGCCGAGGATTGATTGTTGAGCATTGTGTTTGGTTTAGATTACTTTGATTTAAGAGTTTTTGATACTTTTCCTTATGTATTTGCAGGTGCATGAACACAAGGAGTACACGAAGGATGAAAGAAGTTATAAAGGACGAATTTCCCGACATTAAGAACCACGAAAGAGAAATAAGAAGGGAAAAGTGTCTAAATTTATCAAATCAAGATATGGATGAAGAATGAGAGCATGGAAGACTGGAAAGGACACTCGTGGATTTCATGAGGCTAGGGTTCAGTCCTCAGGGAATGGCGAGGCTGGTAGTTCAAGCGAATAATTTTGAGATAAAGTCGACGCTACTTAACATTCTTCAAACCAGTGTGCAGTTCTACAGGCTATCCAGCGAGGATCCGAATGCCTACATTGCAAATTTCTTAGACATCTGTGACACATTCAGATTCAACAAAATGTCTAACGATGCGGTGAAGTTGTGACTATTTTCATTCATGTTGAAGAATCGGGCTAAAACATGGTACAATTCTTTGAATCTAGGCATTCCTCCCGAAATATTTTCCATTGACAAAGACGACGAGGACTATCAAAGAGATAACCAATTTCTAACAGAGCGATGAAAAATCTCTTTACGAAGCTTGGGAGAGATTTAAGGAACTTTAGAGGAGTTGTCTACATCACAACCTTCAGAGGGAATTTCTACTTCAAACATTCTATAATGGAGTGAACCTAAGCATAAGGACAATTGATGCAGCAGTCGGAGGCTCACTAATGAGGAAGACGGTGGATGGAAGCAGCTCATGATTTATTGAAGGAGTTGACAAGCAACAGCTGCATGTGGTCGAGCGAGAGGAGTAGACAAAGATAGAAGGAACAAAAAGATATGATACCTATTGACTCAGTTACTGCCTTGCAGGCTCAAATCACGGCATTGACGAAGCAGTTAAACAACATGCAAGGAGCGTCCACCTAAGTAGTAAAAGCAATGTAAGCATAATGTGAGCTGTGTGGGGAGAACATCCACAGCTCAGCGGAATGTTTCTATTGGGAGCTAGCAAGACAGAACAGGTAAGTTATTTAGGCCAGCCGCAGCGAGGTAATAACCTATATGCGAATACATAATATCGGGATACATAAATCACTTGAACTTTTCTTTGAGTAACAATAATGCAGGTGGCCAACAAATATCATAAAGATCGCTAGGATTCCAGCAAGATCGAATCGGAGCATTGGAAAGCAAAATGGATAAGATGGTGGAGGTTTTAGGTCCAGATTAGCAGCACAAGAAGAGAATCATAAAAGGATGCATGCAAGCCAAGCCAGGAGGAAAATCAGAAGAGGATGTAAGCAAAATTCGATCAGATTTTGAAGAATCATGCAACATCCATCCACAACCTGGAAGTTCAGGTAGGCCAACTAGCTAATGCTTTATCTTCATGAAATGCAGGTAGTCTACCAAGCAACACTAAGGTGAATCCAAAGGAAAGAATCATGGCCATTACTCAGATAGAGAAAAAAGAAAGCAAACATGGGGAGAAAGATGAAAACAAACAAGAAGAACAAATAGTGCTGGAAGTGGACCCGTAAGCGAGCCGATTAAGGAACTTTAGTTTGGACTTCCAAATCAAATTTTTGCTCAGTCGAAGCCATCTTTGAGTGAAGTAACTCATAATTCTAAAGAAGGGGAGTTATGTGGGATGACAGACATAACAAATCAACTCCAGATAAAGCTCATGTTAAAGGAGTCGTAGAAAGAAGAGGTTATTAATAACATGTCAGGAGAAAATTCGCATGTAGTATAGAAGAAAGAAGACCCAGGAGACTTTTTCATTTCGTGTAGTATAAATGAAGTTAAGATAAAACAAGCATTTGCATATTTGAGAGCAGGTATCAACATGATGCCGTACTCGTTCAGTCAGAAGTTAGGTCTAGAAGAGCCAGAGCCGACTAATACATTAGTGAAAACGACTGGCAGGACGATGCAGTTACCAAAGGGGATCATCAAGAATGTGCAGCTACACATTGATAAATTTGTCGTTCCCATAGATTTTTATATATTGGATATTAGTGAAGATGAGGAAACTCCGATAGTTCTTGGGTGACCATTTCTGGCTACTGCTCGTGCGATTATTGATGTTGACGGGGTAAGTTAATATTGAGAGTAAGGAAGGAGTAGTTAACATTCAAGGTGTCGAAGAGGAATTATCGTCCTACTCTACCCCCGATGGTCATTAAGGAACCTGGACTTCAAGGGGGATGGGAAAATATTAAGGACCCTAGAAATGTGCTCAGGAAGAAATGAACATGTAGGGGAAGGCGAAAAAAAGAAAATAATAATGAAAGGGGAGCCCAAAATAAGGGCTTGCCCCTGTACAAAGCTTGAGATCAGTTTATGCACCACTTTCATTTCGATCATTTGAACTGCCATAAGCTAGAAGGAGAGTCGAGCTACCAACGGTAACAGAAGCGCTGCAAGGGAGTCAACTAGCCTTTGTTTGTTTTTGTTAAATTAATAGTTCATTTGAATTCCTTAGTTATGATCATGTTTGAATTAGATTTGATTGATGTTTGTGTTGATTTTGTTTGGATTTCAATTTGTTTTCTTTTTAAATTTCTTTTGATGATATTATCTTGATGTGTTTGTAGGTTTTGGAATCATGGAGAATGCATATAAGCTTGGAAGAAGGTTTGAAATTTGCAAGGATCACCAATTCTCACATTCGTGGGATTTGTGGCGATTCCCACGAACGTGGAAAACCTCTCCAGAAAGTTTTTGGAGAGAAAACTCATGTCCGTGGAAATTCTGGTTATTCCTACGAACGTGGGAAACCTCTCTAAAAAGTTTCTGGAGAGGAATCCCACACTCATGGGAATTCTAGAGATTCCCACAGACATAGGAATCCTCTCTAAAAATGTTTCTGGAGAGGAATCTCACGCTCGTGGGAATTGTGGGGATTCCCACGCTAAGTTTAAAAATTTCCCCCATTTTCTTCTCTCATTCACTTTTCAAAATTTCACTCCCTCTCTCTCTAGAACATGATTTTCTCTCCTCCCACTCTCTAAAACTCTTCATTTTCCATCTAAATTCTTGGTATTTTCTTCATCCCTTTCCATTAATCTTACATTCCTTCATTCTTTTCATGCATCAATCATTCAAAAACACAAGGATTTAGGTGGGGTTTTATCTTCTCTCTCTAAAATATGAATTTCACTCTCTCTTTCAATTTTTGCAGATTTTCTTCGAACAATGGCTCCACCAAGGATAATGAGGATTAAGCAACCGGTTGATGAGCTTCGCCTTCAAGTTTTCATCGAAGGGAAACCTAACTTAGCGGCCACCTATCGGGCCCTATTTCTGATTTACTCGGAATAAGAAGGTGCGCATTTTTTATGGCTTTAGGAGTAAAGCACTAGTTACTCCGAAGTATTTTTATTTTGACGTGCTAGATTACATAGGAGTGAGATGTCGACTTGAACAATTAGCTACAAACATAGGGTGAAATAGATTTGTTCGGTGCAACATGCCCATTTCTACCACTATATCTTTAGAGTTTTTTACAACAATTAGGTATAACTCTAAGATGGATTTGTTTTGGTTTAGGCTAGGTGGCAATGTTTTTAAACTCGATTACTCTATCATGCGTGAACTGTTTAACTTGTCAAATACAAAAGTTTTAGATGATCATACTGATTTTGATGTAGATTCTTATTGGATCACTCTTACGGGTGAAACCCATTTTGATTTACGTAATGCACCAAACTCTCTGATTAGGAGTGCTGAACATTTGTTGTTACATCAATTTATGTTCCTAACTGTGTTCAACAAAACGAAATCAATAAATGCTCAGATAAAAAGCTTTTCTTTTTATGGTGCATGGACAGAAAGATTAAAATCAACACTCTTTATAGGATTTTTTGATCATTAGTGAGTGTGATTACTAAAAAGAATACGTCCTTTTGGATGGCCCATATTGCTTCTGTTTTGGGTGCATTTTATAATGTTATTATAGAGAATATGCATATTGCTCCCCACGACATGTTTGATATAGTTTATTTAAGACGCGCTAAGGTTGTGGAAGTCCAATCTATGGAACTTCGCAATCCTCAGTCGCGCACTGTAGTGAGGAGCAGGAAGGGTGCCAGGCTAGACGTAGACTAACCATCCACATCCAGAGTAGCTATAAAACCAGAGGAGGAAGCGGCAGTAGAGGAACTGAGGGAACCAATAGCAGCTGATTGTTATCAGTTGATTCTCGACCAAATAACCGCAAATCAACAATAGATGACCTCTTAGCTTGATGAGGTCGGTAATTAAATGTGGTAGGTTCACAAGGAGCAACGAAGTTTGAAGAGAAAGTTCCTCAGCTTCTGACGGAGGAACAATTTTGCAGCTCCTACACCATCATCGTCACCACCAGCTTCATAATAAGCTTTTCTTACCCTTTAAATTTTTAATTTTTGTTATGCCTTGTGTGATTGCATTTCTTTTCATGTGTATTTGGTTTCAAATTATGTGGTTGCGTGCTATGTATTTTGTTTAGTTCTAATTTATTTAACTTTGGTTTGACTTCAGTATCTTCAGTTTTCTTTAATATCATTCGGTTGTTTTAATTTCTTTTGTTTGGTTTGTTTTCATGTTTTGTATGGTTTGATGTGATTCTCCTTTACTTGGTTGTTGAATTGTCAAATTGAGGACAATGTGATCTTTAAGTGTGGGGTGGTGATATCAAAGGTCTTACTTGCATTTTTTCTTTTATATTGCATTGAATAGGATGCATGTTTGGGCATATTGTATGTGCTTTGTTTTAGCAATGGAACCACATTTGAGTCACTCTGATAAATATTTCCATGATATTCTGTCATGTAGTTCGAATTAGATTGAATGCATGCTTGAACTAGGATTAGGCTACTTGAGTAGAAAGTGAATCATATAGAGTGATGAAAATTAGTTGATTACATAAGATTAGTCACAAATTAACATTTGAACAATGAGGTAGTGTAGAGATGTATAGTGAGTTTTCAATTGAGCCAAAGTAAAGATTGAGCCATTTGACTCCATCTATAGTCATTTCATTTCTTTGTTGAGTGTACCTTCAGACCTTGCTTTGAATCGGTTTGAGTCTACTGGATGCATGCTTAATAGAGATGATCTAAGCCCTTTTTGTATTAACCCTTAACTTAAACGACCCACCTTTGTATAATCTCTTACTACCCATATTGAGCCTTAACTTTTTGTTTCTTAAAAACACCTGAAATTTTAAAAACTTTAAACCCCATTATCCTACCCTTTTTACAAGCTTAGTAGAGTATTAAGTAAAATATTAGTTGGGATTGTATGCAATTTTTACTGAGACAAATTGAGTACATTTCTACCTATGGATTACATAGTATATAGTGCTAGTTTTAACTCATAGTTCTTCCATGTATGAAGAAAAAGAAAAAAAAGGAAAGAAAAGAAAAAGGAAGAACAAGTGAATAACATCAATAAGTGCAGAATGTTAGTTATATTTATATGTCTCATAGTTATGTTTAGTTATCCCATTTTTTATCTACTTTGTACTTTACTTATGCTTGTGCTTAACCGTCATTCCCCTCTTTTAACTCACCTTATCCCTTACCACATTACAACCCTAAACAAGTCCTTTTGATCTATTTATGCATGCAATCATTGTAGAGGAGAATTGGTGTATTAGCAAGCCTATAGCAGTGTAGTTTCTTATAGGAAGTTTGAGCAAAACACTATCCATCAAACACTTGAGAGAAATGAGTGAAAACCGTGAGGAAAATTCATTTTTCATCTTTACTTATCTTTGATTGATGGTGTCAATTGTTGAGTATGCTTATGTATACCAATGAAAAAGTAGTTATGATATGTCTATTAACTTGATATTTAAGTTGGTTTAATTTTGAGGGTTTGTTGCTTTGATCTTTGTGAAGATGAAGTGACAGCATTGTATGGTTATATTTATTTTGCTTGAGGAAAAGCAAAGATTCAAATGTTGGGATGTTGATAAGTGCGCATTAGCCTATGTTTTTCTACATAATTGGCATATGTTTTCTTGTATAATTGTTGATTATTGTTGCAGTTTAGGATTCATTTTGCATGTTTTTGTTTAGTTTGATTTCCATTATTGTTCTTTTATGTTTGATGTTAATTTAGGTTAAGAATTGACTATTTTGTGTAGGAAGGAAGATGGAGTAACTTGAGGATTGAACTGGAGACCAAAGAGGAGAAGAAAAGAAGTATGCATCTTTGGCCAATTCCCACGATCGTGGGAATCATGCAAATTCCCACAATTGTGGGAATTATAATATGAAGGATTATACAGGGCTTCATCAAATTTAGGTTTTTAGACTATAAAAGCATCATTAAGCCTCCATCTTGAAGAGGACGAAACCCTTATGTAGAAAGACCATCTTTGGAGTTAAGAACATATGTTTGGAGCCTTGAGGAAGGATTGAAATCAAAGATCATCATCGAGATTGGGCAAAATAGCACATCAATATCAAAATTTCTAGGTTTTGGCAAAGAAGAGAAGGAGTCTTGTTATTCAATTTTTTGTCAATTTTACTTCTTTTATTCTTTGTAAAATGGTTTATTTGAATGTTGACGATGTTATGGAGACCATGATAGGCTGATTTAGTTTTAGGGATTGCTTTTGAATTATTTTGTCAAAACTCCTATTTTGTTGAATTGAATGAAGTTTTCTTTGATAATTGTTGATTTAAATTATTATCTTTCAATAAATCGAGAGAGTGAGTAAGATAAATTTTTGTAGGATTATACAACAAGAGTTGGTGACCTATAGATTTATAATTATTACGATAATTGAATAGTTAGAAGAGAGATCTCGACTAGTCAATTGATCACCCATAAAATAGCTTAATAACTAGTTGAATAGGTTGAGTCATTAGGTAGGTTGAGAGATCATCCAATTGATTCCCTTAAATTCGATTAGGGACAATTAATTACACCTTGAGAGAGGGTAGTTATTACATTAAAAAATCTAGGGTGAGACACAATTCAATCAATAAAATAAGAGGGAGACAAAATAGGAAAAAAAGTAATCTCCAGTCTTTAAATTCTTGAATTCTGATTTTTGTATACGTTGGTATTATCTATTGTTTTGAGTTAGTCTTTTAATTTTAATTTAATTTTCCAGATTATTTACTTTTAACAATTCCATTTCTTCAACAAAGTTTTATCTAAATTAAGTGGTGTCTGATCATCAATCCCCTGTGTGATCGATATCCGCTCTTTTAAGCTACAAGTCATGACCCATTTACTTGTAGTTTTTGAGCGTAAAACAAGTAGATAGGTTTTACCATCAACAATTATGTTACAGTTAAAGGAAATAGATGTTATTCCAGGCATGGATTGGCTCACTGCTCACAGGGCCATCATAAATTACTATACAAAGGAGGTAATATTAGAATCTCCTAATTAGCCGAGAGCAGTATTCATAGGTATTAATGAAGTAGTGCTAGCCAGGCTGATCTCATTTATGAGGGCCTTAAGGTTAATGTAAGGGGGATGTGAGGCTTATTTGGCCCACATCATCGATACTCGAACTTAACAAAATGTGCAGGACGTTCCTATGGTCAGGGAATTCCTCGATGTGTTTCTCGTTGAGCTATCTAGCTTACCTCTAGATTCAGAAACAGAATTCATGATCGATCTAGTTTTAGGTGCCGCTCCTATATCCATTCCTCCATATAGGATGACACATGTGGAACTAAAGGAGTTGAAAGCTCAGTTGCAGGAGTTGTTGGAAAAGGGTTTCATTAGACCCAGTGTTTCACCCTAGGTAGCTCCGGTCTTATTTGTGAAGAAGAAGGATGGAACGTTGAGACTATGCATTGATTATAGGCAACTAAATCAGGTAACAGTGAAGAACAAGTAACTGTTGCCTAGAATCAATGATTTGCTTGATCAGTTGTAAGGAGCTCATGTGTTCACTAAGTTAGACTTGAGGTCCAGGTATTATCCGTTGAAGATGGCAGAGGCTGATGTACTGAAGAGAGCATTCAGAAAGCAAGTATACGCATGATGAGTTCTTAGTAATGCCGTTTTGGTTGACTAATGCCCTAACTGCATTTATGACATTGATGAATAATGTGTTTCATCCCTACCTAGATCATTTTGTAATTGTGTTTATTGAATTATGAAACTTTTAATGTTTATACTACTTGCCAATATTCATATATACAAATTAGTCGACAAGTTTATACCTAAATGTTTAACCTATTTGTTTAAATGGTTTTCATTTCATCTTGAGATAATTATTCATGATTTAATGTTTTTATTTTATAAGTTTTATCTTGAGTATAATTAGTAAATGTTTAAGTTGATGAAGGACTTTGGCAATAACGATAGTAATGTTTGTGACATATTCTATTTACACAGCCAAATATTATAAGTCATAGTAGGAACCTTGTAAAGCACCTAGAATTTGTCACGTAGCATTTTTATAGCCTAAGGAATATAGCCATTTTTTTCCATAATAGTATTATGCCTTTTTGTATGGTCTATTCATACTAGCATCATTCAATTTATTGTAATGGTACTTTTGTGTAGAGTGATGATACTTTTTGTATTGGGTAGTACTTTTATATAAAATGTTCGTATTTATAATATAAAATGGCGTGTACAAATTAAAATGATATTTTTATAAAATAATAGTATGTTTAGATAGATTTATGGTATTTTATATAAGATTATGCTATTTTACGTATAAAATTATGGTACTTTTGTATAGTAAACTATAGATTATTGTAATCAGTTTCCCATAGGTTTTAATATTCAATTTCTATTATTAAGAAACACAACTTTTAAGAAACTCAACCTGTGAGTCAATTTAAATATACTGGAGACACGAGTTTGTGAAAGTGTCCTATTAAGACCGTTAATATTATTTATCTAAAATTAGTTTAGGACCTTACAATCTCCCTAGTCCATATAAATGGATCACTTATGACGTAAACTCTATGAGACTTTTGTTGAACCTACACTCCTGAAAAATAATCATGTGCATGTGTAAATTAACATTTATATTGCAAAATTAAAATTTGATAACATTAAAAGTTAAATTGGCTTTGCACCATTTGGTTTTAGATGTGCTTTTAAATCTCTATCAAATGCTTATGCTTTAGCTCATTGAATCAGGAATAAAAAATCGCAATATGTATGGAACATAAATACATAAACCTACTATAATGTATGATCTATGTGCCTAATCCTCATACCAAAATTTAAGGCACAAAATAAGTAAATGACACAATTTTCATTTTTTTCAATAATAGAAAATTTATTCAAATTGTTAATCACTTTATTTGATTAAACTAAATAATAATATTTAAATGTCAAAGATCATTGCAATCCAACTGAGATAGGAAGTGTGGGCTACAAAAATGAAAGATCACATTGAAGAGCAACTGACACTATCAACTACTATAAAATAAGTACCTATAGGCATAATACAATCACCTAATGTTAGATCTAGTGCAATATCAAATTTTTTTCATAATAGTACATAAATATATTACCACCTATAAGTGCTCCACTTAGATACTCCTCACCATCCCTCACATAATATGAGTCAAAAATAGTTATCCCCTTGCTTTTAATTGCATATAACAATGCCTCTAATGCTAATTACAAAGTATAGGGATGAAAACCTACAAAGAGAAACATATTTGAATCCAAATTATTATATTAGTTATGATTTCAAAAAATACTTGTTTCTTATAAATAAACATACTTGGGTATTTGTATGCTCTTCATTACCAAACTCCAAATTATTGCCAACATTTCTCAAATGCTTAGTAATAATATGCAAGAAATCAATGATAAATATTTATCCAAGTTTATATCTAGTAGGAGTGTAAAATGACATGTGTTCCTTTATAGTATTTAATCTTTTATGCTTGTTTTATACTAATATCTAGTAATTATGCTTATATTCTGATTTAGGATACATTTGGGGTTATTTATTGCGAAATGAACATAATTGGGCAATTTTAGTAATTCTTCTTAGATTGGTTAGATATAAAACTATTTTTTTCTAAGAGATTTGGACTAAATCAGGGCCAGAAGAAGTAAGACACATACACGTTTCAACCTATGTAATTGTTTAGAAAGAAGCACCACTAGGTAGAAAGATCCACATTCTGAGCACAACTATGCCTCATACCATATTCACTGTATATATATATATATATACATATATATTTATATATTTATATATACATATTGCCTTAAAATATATTAAATTGTTAAATCAGATTTATGTTCATTGTTTGATTTATATATTAAGAATTGATTGTTTTTATATATAATCTTTATTATTATACCACTTGATTATTAGGATGTGATAGGTGTAAATTGCATCTTGTTTTAGGGCATAGTTTGATATATGTTTAGTCATTAATTCGATCATTTAGTATGTGTTTGGGTTAGAATTGTGTTAGTTTGTTAACTATTTATGTTTTAAGTGTTTTATGGTTTAGTACAAGCTTTTGACCTTAAATATTATGTTTTTGAGGTACCTTGATGTGTTTGCTAATATTTCAAGTTCAATATCGAAGAACGGAGGAGTTTCGGATGGAACTTAGGCCATAACACAAGCCTACGACTGTGACAGGTAGGTCATGATCGCGACAAAAGCACCAGGATTGGCCCTTGATCATGGCCTGTATGCCACCACCATGACAGAGAGCTTACTAAAGGGCCACGATCATGTTATATAGGCCACGATCATGACCAGTGTCAAGACCAATATGGAGACGCTTCCAGACTTAAGTTTTTGAAGGACTTTTTGATCTTTTTAGACCCCTAAAAAGACCCTAAGTTACCCTAAATAGAAAACCCTATAAGAAGAACAGGATGTGAGCAGAGAAAGGAGCCTTCATTCAGCCAATTTTGGAAACCCTAAAGAGAGAAAGAGGAAGAGGAAGAGAAGAGGAAGAGGAAAAAGGAGGAAGAAGAAGCGGTCTTGATGTGCTTCCAGATCAAGAGGTTTTTTTGACATTACTACCTTCCCAGATCTTCCATTCTAAGTTTTTGTTTCCTTTTTGTTTCAATTTTATTCATGTATAAAGTTGGGATGAATTGTATGATTATAGATAGTATAACGATGATGATGTTCTAACTGTTCTTTGGGATATTCATGTTGAGTTTCAAACTCAAATTGAACACTCTTAAGGTCAGAATTAGACCTCACTTTCTTCATATGAAATGAAGACA
>JANIIA010000009.1:60833148-60857326 GCA_027478495.1 Erythroxylum alaternifolium | reverse complement strand
TTTTGGTCTTCCACATCCCAAGACAACATTTTACTTTCCCCTTTTTACCCTTAATGAATGCTAAAGTCCACTTTACCTTCCTTATAAACTTAAGTTCTTTTAACCTTAAGTCATCTTCCAAAAATATCCTTGTGCATCTTTCAACATCAACACTTTAATTCTATCCATCCATGAATTAAATTCTCCTAAACTTGACATAATAATTACTCCAATTAAAATATTTATCTAAAAATACTATAAAATTGATTCAAATCATACTTACTAAAAAAAATTTCAAGGCCCAGCAACGTACTTCCCGGAAAAGGTGGTTCTTGTTGTCGTTGCCTCCGCAATTTCGTTCCTGACAGTATTTTTTGTTTATTCAATTTTATTGATGTATGAAATTGCAATATTCGTTGAGAATAGGTTATGTTGAATGTTGAGTTTGTCTATACTCACCTTCGGGTTTTTAATTCTTGAGATTAATAAAGTTTAATTGATTATGTTATTGTTGATTTAATTATGATTCAATTTCTGTTCGTAATAATTCAGCAATAAACTGTGAGGGTGAGCTGAGTTTAAATAATCAATTTGGGCTAACAAGAGTTAAGTAAACTGATAGATAAGAATTGGATCAAACTGGTATAATCATGTAACGAGAGATCGAGCATATGTTCTCGGTAGGTTAATAAATAATTTTAGAAGTATTTTAGGTTATGGGTAAATTGTGAGTCGAGAGATCACAATTCCATAATTTAATTTAGGGATCATTAGTTAGGGTTAATGATTATAACTCAAGAGAGAGTAATCTACCTTAGGACTGTCTAGACCTATTAAGTCGATAATTGCATAATTGGTTAGATTTTCATTAGCTTCAGATTAAAATCCCCATTCTCTCATTTGATAGTTTTCTAGGTTGATTTTCGGATTAGGTTGTGTGATTTTGCTATTTTGTTGATATCTCTACATTTTAATATCTATAATTGATTGTTTGATTGATTTAATTCCTGCATTAGTTTGTTTTTTTATTGTTATAGTTTAGTACGACCTTAGATTTTAGGACTAGTTTAGCCTTCCTCATGGAATCGATACCTTAGGTATTATACGAATACCCGTGCACTTGTAGAATTTACCAAGGTTAATAAATATTAAAACTTAGCGTGTGTAACCTTGCAATCATTGACTTCATCTCCGAACTGGCATTGGGAAGTTAGCCCTCCATCTTCTCCATGAATCTCCAAGAAATAGCCATGAATCACCTTTGTCGTCTTTTTTTCTCCTGAAACCCCAAAAACAAAGAATATTCAAGTCTGGAATGTTTTAGCCGTTAACATAATACATTTATAATAAGAGCTAGGTTTTGGGGGACAAAATAAGCTCAGGCCATGACAAAAATGTCATGGCCATGGACAAAAATGTCATGACCGTGAGATGCTAGTCATGGCCATGACATTTTTGGTTATGGCTATGAGATATTATACACAATATATACTTCATGTTTTGTGCATTTTCTTGTTCCCTCTTCACTCTAATCCTTCTCCTTCTTGCTCTATGAAGGTAATTAAGTGTGAATCTTAATAAGATGGCTCAATGAGTATGGTTTCAGCTCACTTTAGCTATTATGCTTCGAAATTGTACCTAAAATCAAATATGAACTAAAGTTAGTGCCTTAAGCATTTTAAAGCATTAATCACTAAGTGTCATGGATTAAATGTATCGATAATTAAGCACATATCACTTATTGGGATGAATCTCAAGCAGCTATTGAAGCTTAATGTGTCTTCCCCATATTTGGGCTCGAGGAGGAGATTGATGTGCATGTCCAACCCTATTTTCGAGAATTTCAGTCTTTGTTAACATTTTATAGTTCTTGGGTATAAAGAACAAGTGAAGACATGATGGATGATAGGTGAATCAAGCCTTTTCTGGACAAACACGCCGATATAAAGTGTCATATGTCCGTGTTCTCTACTTACATGGTCGTATGCATCAACCGTATAAGTCTTTTGAATCGTATGAAGAAAAATGTGAAGGGCGAAGACGTATACACTTGTGTTCATGACTTAAACAACCATATGTGGTGACTATGTAGCTCTCTGTGACCGTGTACATCTACAAATGAGGCAGTGCTGAAGAGATAAGATCGTGTGTGGTGTAAAAACCCTATTTCGTGATATAAAAGAGAAGATACAAAGTTTTCATGGGTGAGTGGTGAAAATACCAAAAAGTGAGGAAAAACACAAAGATAGCAAATAATATAGTATTCTCATCCTTTTTTATTGTTTTTTGGATTGGTTTGAGAGTTTGTTGATTCATATATCAAATTTAGTTTCAACGCTAAAACTTTGTAAGGTAACCTGTAGTTACGGGGTGAGATATCAAACTTCCTAATTCCTATTTAAGTTTAGTGGATTTGTTCGTCAGTTTGATTTGTAGTTTTTTCCCTCTACATTGTAAAATTTTTCATGTAAATCTCAACGTTTGCTTCTTTATTATGTATTTATTTTTATACTGATATTTGCTAAGTTTTGCTAATTAAACTTGAAGAGTGTGTTGTTGTTTTTGGTTGATCTTTTAATTAGAAAATTGTGTTTTTTTTAATCCCAACAAAAGAGAGCAATAAGAAACAAAGAACAAACTGGAAGAAGAGCAAGTACTCTTAACAAATATTCCAGATCAAGTTAAAGATGTCTTAATAGGAAAAAACGCAACCTTTAATGGTCTTCCCTAATAAAAATCCTACTTTCAAATTCTAAAGAACCCTTTTCCTGTTTTTCGATGATAGAGGTTAGTGTGGTTTCCGAATTATCTTGTGAAAACTAATTTCATGCTTTGGTTCACTATAAAGTATAAATTATGCACAAAAGACCAATATTACGTTTAGGATTCTGCACAACTTGCTTCCTATGCAATTCAGGAATAGAATCGCTTGATTACTTATTTTCTAAATGCCCTGGCTCATCTGGAGGAATATATGTAACTCCTGCAATGTGTCATAGAAGGATCAACTATGGAACGCGAAGACTGGACCTTACTACAAATCACTGCTGTAAAGGAAATGCAACAACTTTGAAACTCGCTCTAAGCTGCAACATTTATGCGGTCAACCATGAGATAAATAACAGAATTTAGACATGGACATTTCTTCAAACATTCATCTGATCAAAACAATATCAAGACATGGAATGTATAATGCATTTTTCAGTTACTTCTCTTTTTTTGGGTCTTATCTTTCAGGACTATCTTCCTTTTCGAGTTCTGGCATGGTATCCTAATTTTGAAAACTTATTTTCCTTTTCAGAAGTATGATTCATTTTCAAAATGCTTCCGCATAACTCGCAGGAAAGTATTGATTGACACAGTGAACCCGAAAGGCAGATCCCGTCAAAATAAACTTGCCTTGAACACCACATCGGCGTGTAATCACAAGACCCACATTTCCTGTGGTTCGGTATATACGATATAATAAAAGAAAAAATGTAATTATTTAAACAATATGAGATTATTGGTATATTTCTATATAATTTAAATTCAAGTCCTTGATTTTTTTAACACATTAATGTATATATTATTAAAAAATAAAGCATCAATTTATTCATGGAAAAACATTTTAAACGAATTTCTCTGGAGATTAAATATAAAAACATTAAAAAAAAAGAAGATAGAAAGAAAAGGTGTATTGATATTTCAAAGTCACCGCCCCTCACCAACCGCCACCTTCCTTGGAATGCGAAGTCTATAATCCAAACCGCGTTCACACCGCCTCCCTCGCACATGTTCCATTCGTTTGAGTTATTATGTTTATAGAATGGGTTGGCTTGGCATTATTAGTTTATTCCCTTTTTTCTTTTGGGTTATCTTAATATCAGTTGACACTATTATCATATTTGATTCTCCTGAAAAAAAAATTTGTAAGAAAATTGTTTTTTTTGTATGTGAACTTACCTAGGTTTCTAATGGACCAATAAAAAAGAAAAAGTAGAACCATTTTTTTTTAGCAAAGAAATAATATTTGAGCTGTACACGCTCCAATTCTAGCCATATTTGTCAATTTTGTTTTCACACGACACAACCTCCAATCGCCAGCAAAAGTCAGCCGAACCACGTATGACTTTGCCACTCATTGCTTCTAAATACCCTTCTCCGCTCCATCATTTCAACATATTTATTTGCTATCTCAATCCCAAATGCATGAATCGAACAACACCGTCCGAACCCGACGCCCATTCTTTTTTCTTCGGTGATGAAATGAATGAGCCGTCCAGAGCCACAAGCACCAAGAAGAAACGTCAAAGACAGGACAACAAGCAGACAACCCACTGCAACAATGATGATACCAACAGTCACCACAACGACACCAACAAGACGAAATCTTTGAAGGGTATAATCACTTCGCTAATGCTGATAGACGAACAGGAAAAGTGCGATCAAGAAGAGGAAAACAAGGCCAGTGGGGAAGACAAGCTCTTGTTTGAAGACAACCACAAGAAAATGGCCAAAACCATGGTCGACTACTACTCCAATCTTCAGGACTACTATACTGAGATTCAAACAACCGACCGAATGAAGCGTAAACGTTCTCGGGCAGTTGCTGGTGCGGCCGCTTTGACTGCTGCCACAAATGGGTTGGCCTCAGATGGAGTTAGCGAAACGAAACAAGGGCAAGGGCAAGGGCAACAGAGGAGGATTTGGGTCAAAGACCGGGACAGAGGTTGGTGGGATGATTGCAACAGGCCTGATTTTCCTGAGATTGAGTTTAAGAAAGCGTTCAGGATGAGCAAGTCCACGTTTGACATGATTTGTGACGAGCTTAACTCAGTTATAGCTAAGGAAGATACCACTTTGCGTAACGCGATTCCCGTTAGGCAGAGAGTTGCTGTATGTATTTGGAGATTGGCTACTGGCGAGCCACTTAGGCTTGTCTCAAAGCGGTTTGGTTTAGGTATTTCCACTTGTCACAAGTTAGTTCTTGAAGTTTGTTCTGCTATCAGGAATGTTTTAATGCCCAAGTATTTGCAATGGCCTGATGAGGACGGTTTAAGGAAGATAAAGAATGAATTTGAGTCAATTTCGGATATACCCGGTGTTGTTGGGTCTATGTATACTACTCATATACCTATTATAGCTCCAAAGATTAGTGTTGCAGCTTATTTTAATAAGAGACATACTGAAAGGAATCAGAAAACGTCTTACTCGATTACCCTTCAAGGTGTTGTTGATCCAAAAGGGGTGTTTACTGATGTGTGTATTGGTTGGCCTGGTTCAATGCCTGATGATCAGGTGTTGGAGAAGTCTGCTTTGTTTCAAAGGGCTAATGGAGGTCTTCTTAAGGATGTCTGGATTGTTGGGAGCTCAGGGTACCCTTTGATGGATTGGATACTGGTGCCTTACACACAGCAAAATTTAACTTGGACGCAGCATGCTTTTAATGAGAAGATTGGGGAGATTCAAAAAATTGTTAAGGATGCTTTTGCTAGGTTGAAAGGGAGGTGGGTGTGCCTGCAGAAGAGGACGGAGGTAAAACTACAAGACTTGCCTATTGTTCTTGGGGCTTGTTGTGTTTTGCATAATATTTGTGAAATTAGTTGTGAGGAGATGGATCCGGAGCTGAAGATTGAGCTTGTTGATGATGAGATGGTACCTGAAGTTGCTTTCAGATCAGCAACCTCAGTGAAGGCTAGAGATTCAATTGCTCATAATCTTTTGCACCACCGCCAAGCAGGCACTGGTTTTCTGTAGTTGAAGTTGTTGCTTTTTATCCTTGATACCTAAATTCTTTTGACTATGGCTTTTCTGTAATGTATTATTGTAGTATAACACCATTGTTACACATCATAATTTGTTGAAGGGGCTATTGGAAAGGTCCATCTGCTCTTTCCACAAATTGATGATAGTAGCCTTTACAGGTTTAAGTTACACAAACAGATCACATTGACAACATGTAGTACTAAGCTTAATTTAAGAATAAAGAGTTGATACAATTAAACATGATTATTGTTTCTTAGTATCTTTCTATGTGTGGTTATAGGACTCTATGGAGATTACAGTAAACACAATCTACTTCTTAACCTGTTTACATGTTAGATATAAAAGTATCCTTTTCTTTTGTCCGATAGTTGTTTCCATGTCTGGATCTAGGTGAATCTGTCTCTTGTGGTCAGTAAGCAAATTGTTTATCTTGAAATATTTGCTGAAATCAATTGTTTCACTCTGATTTTTTTAAAGTTCAGTTTTTATATTGATGATTACACCAGAGGATGCCAACTATGAGATTGATGCTTCTTGAATGTTTCATACTCTTTAACTCGTTCAATGAATAATTACTCACTTTCTCCGATATTAATTTGTCATTATGCGTTCAATCATTAATAAAGAGCTCCATTTTGGTAGGATCCAGTCTCCTAGACTCTTGACCCGCTGCGTTTGTTGCTGTTTCATGCTTGAACTTTTTGCCTATAGTATTCTTATTAGGGAGCTGGACCATTGAGCAGAATTCATAACAATAGCAGAGTTGTGGAGTCTCAATATGTTGAATGTTTGATGGTTGGTCACACGTTTGTTTTCTCATCATGGAATATCTGTATGCCTTCTTTTTGGAGTATTAGCTTAGTGATGTCTGTGATCTGGTTATCTTTCCTATCCTTTGTCACTTATTGATTTGTTTGATTATGAACTTCCAATAGTAACTCTGGGATGAAAAACTGAGTTAATATTGCAATGATTCTCCGATCATGGTCTTCTGTTATGTATCTTATTGTGATAATTTATGTGAAGAAGACGGTTAAACAGAAATTATTTACAGATTTGAGATATTTGATGGTTGAGTATTTGTCTAAACCATGATTCTTCCATTCATAGCACTTCGCAAAAGCCAGTGATGCTACATAATTTCTCCAAATTACATTACATGCGTGACTTTTATTCTTTTATAACACTACAACAATACTTTTTCAATTCCTTTATTTGCTCTTGCACACAATTGTTATGGTCCCGTACTTGGGATCGAGTTACAGGCGATTAACAATGGTATCAACATGCAGTTCTTTTAGAAGAGAGTATTTTTGGGGCTTTTTTCCTTTATGACCTATGTTAAATATAGAGATGGACTCGTTAAGAGAGAACCCACAGATTTTTGTAACACTGATTATTGAAATGATTCCCGTTAATCCCCTTAGTTTCAGCATACAATCCTTTTAAAAAAAGAAATCAATGACTACTTCCAACCTACTTCGTGCAAGACTTAAAAGCTAACTATTAAGATAACAACTAAGAATTTGAAAACAATACAACTTAATAAATGAAAATCGCTACGGTTGGACTCAATAGTATCACATCACGTTCTCGCTTTCCATCTAAGCTCCACGTCTCTTAAACATGTCCCTTGAAATTTCTGTCCATATCAACAGCACATCTATTTGTTTAGAAATTACTTATGTCGTCATTGTCAAACAGCAGATGCTGATATGCTCCCGAAATTTCTGTGAAAAGCTAGTTCATGAAAACTTAGAGACAAGACCAATCACATGAAGAACACTCTATAATGATGGTGATCCAAATTAATAAAATTGATGCTTTGAAGACTATTTTGAATCTATGAAAGATGACGCATCATTTGGAAGGCTTTAATGTATAGAAATTGAAAGACAAATGAAGGTTGACGAAGATTGGAAGAGCAGTCCGTTGACAGTAAGGACTAGCCTCTAGGTTTAGCATATATTTTTGCATGAAATGTACCTCAATACTTAGTAATCTATATAACCAATGAATTTAGGTAAAATTATATAGGAGGGAAATTTATCAAATGCAAAAACCATACGTAGTAACTCCTTCTCAGTAATCTTACAATTCTCTTATGCATATGTCAAGGTTTTGCTAGCTTAGTATATTAGTAGATAACTTTTCTCCTTTTGTCAAAATATAACTCTAATAAAAGAATTACTAGCATCACACATTAGCTTTAAGGTAATACCTACTCAGTCATAACATGATAGGGGAATTAATCAACTTCTTCTTTAAAAGTGTAAAAGCATATAAGCAATCATATAAGTTGTTGAATGTCTTATTCTTTTGAAGTAGATTGGCTAAGGGACGAGTTATCTTGGAAAAAATACTTAAATGAATGAGCTATAAAGACTAACATATCCTAGGAAACTGTAAATTACTTTAACTAGTGTTGGTAGTGGCAGCTTCTCAGGAGCCTTGATTTTTAGAGTATCTTCCTTGATCCATGGTGAGAATTTTTATGCCCCAATAATATTCTTTCTTGTACCATAAATAAATTTTTTTTGTCAATTTAGTACATATTTGTCTTTTCACACCTTTGTAGTACTATCTTGAGATTATAAAGGTAATGGTCATATGAATTCCTAGAGAGAAAAATAGTCTACAAATATCTATATAATCTCTTCAATCATAACCTTGAAAATAGTTATCATACACCTCTAAATTGTTAAAGTTGCGTTGCACAACCTAACTTGTATGCTTTGATATGCAAATAAGCCACATAAGTAAGTAAAAGTAGTCTTTTCCTAGTCCTTGGGTGAAATGGGTATTTGAAAATAATCTAAATACCCGTACAAAAAATAGTAAAAAAATATGTTTATATAGTCATCATCTAATTGATCAAGGGTATAGGAAAGTGGTCTTTGTGCATTCCATCATTCAAACTCCTATAATCAATGCACACTCTCTAATCAGTGATTATCCTTACTGAAATTAGTTTGTTCTTCTTATTTAAGAACAACTGTAATTCCTCCCTTCTTAGGAGCTATCAGCACAATCCTTACCTAAGAACTTTTAGAAATCAAGTAAATCATATCTAAATTAATTAGCTTGATCACCGCAACTTTCATCACATCCTTCATGTTAGATTAAATCACCTTTGAGGTTGAACATAGAGCTAAAATCTTCTTCAATAAAATTTTTTAATTGTAGTGTAAAGGGTGTATTCCTTTAATATCACAGGTTCATTATACCAATGCATTTATATTTTCTTAACAGTTTCAACAGCTTTTTCTTTTTTTATTAAGTCAATTTAGCTACTATAATCACTGATAACTTTGAGTTTTTCCTCCAAGAATATAAATTATTAATGAGATGATAATTACTTCAACTCTAAAATTAGTGGTTCCTCTATAGATTTCTTTATCTTTTATTGGATGACATGTCTATCTCCTCAAAATTATTCTTCCTTAATACGATCTCATTCACCTATAAATAGCCTACTTGCTTATACTCTTATTCATGTTATAATATCCTCTCCTTGCATAATGCAATATTGTAACGCATCTTACTGAACAATTTTTAAAATATTTCAGAGAGTTTATCATATATTACATAAGTAAAACTACAAGAATCATCACAAGAAATGGGATGTTTTATTGCATATGAGATTTTGATGTTGACCTCTTCTCCCTCAATATTAAGTATCAATTGTCCTTTGTAGGCATCTATAATAGCTTTAATATTGTAAGAAAAGGTCTATATAGGATCAAAGGTACTTCAATGTCATTCTCCACATCAAAGATAAGTAATTCAACTAAAAAAATAAATTTACCAATCTTAAACAAAACATCTTTAATATTGCTCATAGGATTTTTAATTGTTCTATCAACTACCTTATCCTAGTTGATTTAGGTTCTCCTAATCCTAATCTTTTAGTATAGAATAACAACATTAAATTATACTAGTTATTAAATTAGCTAATGTCCTATCTATAGTTATATAACTAATAACACAAAGAATAGTGAAAATCTTTAGATCTTTCCTTTTATGTGGCAAGTTGTTTTGTAAAATAGTGGACCACTGCTCTTTCAACTTGAACTTTCATACATCCTCTGACTTCCTATTATTGCTTAGAATTTCATTTAGAAACTTGAAATGCTGGGACATCTATAAAAGACCCTCAACAAATGGAATGTTAATATGAAAACATTTTAAAAATTTAAGAAATTTACCAAAATTTTTATCAATCTTTTCTTTCTTAAGTTTATTCAGATATGGAATTATAGGTCGGTATTCTTTATCTTTCTTCTTCTACCTACTGTCTTTCTTTCTTTTTTATCCTTTTTAGTAGCCTTATTTATTTCAACTTTTCCATTCTTATAACATGCCAACTCTTTTTTACTTCTCAAAATTATTATCTTCATGTGCTCCTTAAGATTAAGATATATTTTACTTAGTAACACTTATAGTCTCTCAATTACCAGTTTATCTAGCTGATCAATTTGGTTTTCAAGATTATGAATCAAAGCTTCTAGATTTAAAAGAAAAGCTCTTGACTTTGAATTTAAGCCTCAAATATGGATATAAACTTTTCTATTATCTTCTCTAAATTGAATTACTTTTTATACTACTAAGAATAATATCATAATGGATATGAACTTTGGGTTGCATGATTACTTCAAAAGATATTAAGATGATTTCTCTACCCTTGATTTTAAGTAAAGTTGTTCTAGTTATTTGATCGTGGGGTTTGGTTATGTGTAAGTTTTAATTATTAACCCTCGATAATTCGTAAGCACACGGTTCGTTAGCATAGTACTAAAGGTGTCGATCTCACAAGGAGGGAGTTAATTTAATCCAAAATCCTAAGGTCAGAAATAAATAACAGAAATTCAAGATGCACGAAATTAATACGAGAATTTAATTTATCAATCAAATTAAGAATCAAAGACAAAATACTAATTACTAAGCAATTTGCGACACACCTAAGAATTAACTAAAAGAAATTACCAATTGACAGAAAGTGAATTTTACCTATCTTTAATGCTAACCTAACTAATTATGAATTATTGGCTTTAGACTATCTTAGGGTTGATTACTCTCTCTAAAGTTATAACCATTAACCTTAAATCATAAACCCTAATCAGATTATGGAGGTTGCAATCTTTCAATTCATAACCTATCCAAAACCCTAATTAGTTCTAAAGTTCTCTAATAAACTATCGAGAACCTATACAAGATCTCTCTTCACACAACTTCTCGATCTAATTCAATTATTGTTTCTATTAAATCACCTAACTCTCGTTAGTCCAATTTAATCATTTTTTATCTTATTCACGTTGTCAGCTTATTATCGAATTATGCAATCGTAGAATTAAACCATAACACATCCAATAAACACATAAACAATCAGATTTCCATTAATTCAATAATAAAATTCCAAAGGTGAGTTTAGAATATCCTCAACATTTTATATTTTATCATCATCTATTTAATCCAACTCTATACAATAATAAAATTGAAATTAAATAGGAAATACAATCTAAATGGATGATGGGAGGCAGCGATGTTAGGAAACATCCTAATTCGGGAAGTACATCGAGTCAGCTTCTTCTCCTCTTCTCTCTTCCTTCTTCTCTTCTTCTTTCTCTCGATGATTTCTCTCTGGGTTTCTCAAGGTGGCTGATGCAAAAAAAACTTTTTCTTGCCTTTTTACTTGTTTTGTAAATATTCTCTTATGTTCTAATCAGCTCCAGGGTTTTTTTGGGATTCGAAAGGTCCATAACAAAAAAAGTTCCTTTGTTGAGCACTTATTGGTTTCTAGTTTTTCAAAAATCAATTAGCAAATGAATTTATGCAACAACAAGTGCTTGTGGGTGGTTCGTATGATGTATTGTGGGCATTTTTAGCGTCAAAACACTCTAATCCAGTGAGCCATTCCAATAGCAAGAAGCACGAAAATCTTTGTGTTGATTGTTAATGGGAGATTTAGGGAACTCGTAAATATCACACATGATTTCAATGTTTAGCTCATAGGTTCGTCCCCACAACCTAGACCATATTTCCTTAGGGTTACTAGGTTCGAAATAAATTGAAGTGAATAATTCAATAGTGAGCTCCTATTAGACAAGATATTGGAAGTGTATAAACTTCACTTACTGAATTCTTTCTACTAAATTCTCTACCCTATCTCGTAATTCTAGCCTATCAAGCATATCAAAATCAAAATGTTTTGAGACTACTATTTGTTTAACATTAAGGGATTGGAAACAAATACCTTCCTCTTCTGTGTCGATTGGGAAGGATGCTCCAAAATTTGTCGCCCTATTCCTTTGCCCTTGTCTCGAGACTTGATTTCATCCTGATGATTAGTTGTGCTTTGTTAACTGCTTAATACATAGCATACTGGCTTGCAAGTAGGTAGAAATTTAGAATTTAGCTAGAGAGAAATGAGAGTGTTTTGAGGTTCTAACTTAGAGAGATAAAGTTAAAATGAAACTGAGTGAAAAAATAAAGTGTCACATGAATATATAAGTGAAGGAAGGGTAAAATAGTAAAAATTTTAGCTAAAAATCACGTGGACAGTTTTACCCTACCACGGGCCATGATCGTGGCATGTAATATTTTCACTGATTTCTAATTTTTTCTTCTTTGTACTTCTACATATTCTTGAGATCACTTCCTAACTCTTTATAGCTCTTTCACCTCTCTTTTGCTTTCTTCCTTGATTAGCTAACTCATGTCGAAGTCCTATACCGTTCCGACCTTATTTAGAAATGAAATAACCTAACTACAAAAGTCAAACTATCTAAAAGTCAAACGAAAGAACTTAGAATTAACAATCTATAGGTTACATCTCATGCAGTGCTTCTTTTAACGTCGGTAGCTCGACACTCTTCTTGTGCTCAAGGTGGTTCAAATGAATAGTACAATGGTAGTGCAGTAGTCAATCTTACCACTTACGCATTAGCTACTATGCCCTAGGTTTCCACATCTTCTCCAATATCCATTACAAAGAAGTCTATAGAGAAGGTAAAAATATCAATCTGTAAGTGCATATCCTTAATAATACCCTTTGGCCGATGACCTGTTCTATTTTCCATCTTCAATTTTTAGTCGGTTCTAACTCTTCTAACCCCAATTTTTGACTAAAGGTATAGGGCTTCATATTAATACTTTCTCCCAAATTTGTGAATGCCCTGTCTATTTTAACTCCATTGATATTACAAGGAATGTAAAAATCCCTTGGGTCCTCTTTCTTCTATGCTTTATTAGGGTTTACTTTCACTATGGGCTCCTTAACCTTCTTCTTGATTGATTCCCTTAGTGTGAACCGTGTTTGTAAATGTTACGTTATGTCCTCAACATTGTTTAATTCAAACTCCTTAGAATTCCTCATCGCCTTACTTGAAATTGACTTCCATTGAGCTAGAATAGGGAATGGAAATTTAGGTCAAAGTTCCTTGATTGGCTTGATTATAAGCTCACTTTGTAGGAATTCCATATTTGCTTGTCTTTCTCCCTTTTCTCCATCTTCTTTTGTATGTTCGAGTTTCTTTTCCTGGGTCTGAGTAATGGCCATGATTTGTTCCTTTGGGTTAGATTCGATATTGCTTGGAAGGGTTCCTACATTTTGAATAGAAATTGCCTCTACTAGTTGACCTACTTGGACCTCCAGATTATGTATTAAAGAGGCTTGGTTCTTAATGACTTGGTTGAACTTGTTTTCAAGCCTTCTATATGCATCCTCTATGCCTCCAGTTTTATCTAAATTCCTATCTAACTTGGATTCCATTTAGCTCAGTTTATCTTAATGGAAACCTAGTTGTCTTTGGGGTTTGAATTATCCTCTAGCATTGTTCATCCATGAGAAGTTAGGGTGATTTTTCAACCCATGGTTGTATGTGTTGGAGTAGGGATTGTTTCCCCATCCTTGTCTATATTGGTCTCCCATATAATTAACTTGCTCTGGATTGTTATCCTTTATCAAGAAACAGTCCCTCGTATCATGGTTCGTCTGTCCACAGAGTTCATACTTTAGTTGCATGACTTTTACCAAAGCTGAGGATGAAGCCTTCATATTGTTGAGCTGTCGAGTTAAGTTATCAATTTTCACCTGCATCTCTGTCATTTGATAAATAACGATAACTCCTTTTGTTCTTGGAAGGTAGTGGGTTATCTACTTCGTTCCTTTGCCCATAAATAGCTATTACTCGCCATCTCCTCTATCAGCTCTTCTACTTCATCTACCGTCTTTCTTATCAGTGATCCTCCTAAATTTGCATCAATTGTGCCTCTCGTATATAGGGTTACTCCATTATATAATGTTTGCAATAAGAACTTCTTAGGTAAGTTATAGTGTGGTCATTTTCGTTATAAGTCCTTGTATCATTCTCACTCTTCATAGATCGATTCCCTGTCACTTTAATGGAAGTTGGTAATCTCCTTGATAATCTTCATGGTGCTGGTAAGGGGGAAATATTTGTCTAAAAAGGCACGAAATAGTTGATCCCAAGTGGTGACATTGGCTAGGTTGAGGAAGTGGTATAAAACCTTTGCTCTATCTCTTAGGGTAAAAGGGAAAAGCCTAATTCTTACCGCATCCTCCAACATCTGACGATATCGAAAGGTATCACATATTTCAAGGAAATTTATTATATGTGCATTTAGATCTTCATTCGTTAGTCCATATAATTGCATATTCTACTGAAGCATGTTTAGGAGGGTTGGTTTAATTTCAAAAGTGGCTACTTGTACAGATGGCCTAGCTACTCCTTGGTTAACCGCATTGAACCTTGGACTCATGAAATCCATAAGGGTTCTTTGTTGACTTCCTTAGTTCACTCCATGATCCAAATCTTACTGAAATTCTTAGACCATTATTGCTTTTGTGATTTCTTCTTCTTCTTCATATCGAGCTTTCCTAATTGATCATTCTAATCGAGAGATATCTAGCTTTAAGGTTTTAGCTTCACAACTCAAAATTCTCATGACTCTTGTTTTCATGCAAGAGCATGAATTCAGGAATAGAAAGAAATAATAGAAATTCAAAACTAACTAAAACATCTCAGATTAAAGAATTAAACTAATCGCCTCCCCGAAAGCGATGCCAAAAAACTTGAATGTGAGGTTTGGTTATTTGTAAGTTTTAATTATTAACCCTCGATAATTTATAAGCGCACAATTCGTTAGCATAGTACCAAAGGTGTTGAACCCACGAGGAGGGAGTTAATCTATTCCTAAAATCTAAGGCCAGAAATAAGTAACAGAAAATCAAGATGCACGAAATTAATATAAAATTTTAATTTAATCAATCAAATTAAGAATCAAACATAATACTAATTACTAAGTAATTTGCAACACCCAAGAATCAACTAAAAGAAATTACCAATTGAGAGAAAGAGAATTTTACCTATCCTTAATGCTACCCTAACTTATTATGAATTATTGGATTGTTGGTTCTCCACTATCCTAAGGTTAATTACTCTCTCTCAAGTTATAACTATTAAACCTAAATCATAAACCCTAATCAGATTATGGAGGTTGCAATCTCTCAATTCATAACCTATCTAAATAATTAGTTATACAGTTCTTTAATAAACTATCAGGAACCTATACAAGATCTCTCTTCGAACAATTTCTCGATCTGATTCAATTATTGTTTTTATTAAATCTCCTAACTCTCCTTGGTCCAATTTAATCATTTTTCATTTGATTCACCCTCTCAGTTTATTATCGAATTATGCAATCATAGAATTAAACTACAACAAATCCAATAAACACAAAACAATCAAATTTCCATTAATTCAAGAATAAAATTCCGAAGGTAAGTTTAGAACATCCTCAACATTCTAGATTCTATCATCAACTCTTCAATCCAATTCTACATAATAATAAAACTAAAATTAAATAGGAAATACAATCTAAATGGATGATGGAAGGCCACAATGTCGGGAAACCTCCTGATCTGGGAAGTACATCGAGTCAGCTTCTTCTCCTCTTCTCTCTTCCTTCTTCTCTTCCTCTATCTCTCGATGATTTCTCTCTAGGGTTTCTTAAAGTGGCTGATGCAAAAAAAAACTTTTTCTTGCCTCTTGTTTTTAAATATCCTCTTATGTTTTGAGCATGCTTTCTTCTTCTCCTCCCTCTCACTACTGAAAGCCACCCATAACCCTCACAACTTTGAAATTTTATTTTACTTCTGTTAATCGTCACTCCGAGATCTATATAAGATCCTGCACATAGATAGCTATAATTTGGTATCATCTCTTTGCCCTTGCTGAAATCATTTTTCTCCCATCTTATTCTTAGAATTGTACTTGCATGCATGGAAGGTTAGGTTAGCTTGATAATTGAGGAAGTATTTGAGTTGATAAAGAAGGTAAAATACTAATCTCTTGTGATATAAAATAATAGAACTTGATGATGACTGAATTGAGGATTGATTGATTGAAGTATTATTGTTAAATGTGTGCTAGAAACAATGCATAAATAGTAGTTTCTGTTATGTTTGGCATACATGAAAAACAATAGTTTATGAGATATTAAATAAATGATTTTAAGCTAGAATTGAGATGAAATTGATGAGAAATTGAGGTATAATTAAGGTATAATTGAGGTATAATTGATGGACTGTTATAAAGGTGTTTTGAATTTGATATGAAAGAGTTTTCTTTTGAATTTGGAAAAAATTGGGGATGTTACTGTATATGTAAGAATGATTGTTAGTGACATAAATGAATAGAATTTAGAGAGCTTTAATGTAACCAAGATGAAAGTTATATTAACATGAATTGAAGTAGCTTTTTTGAGTATAAATTCTGGAAAAAAAATTAAAGTGTTAATGATGATCCTAAGTAGATGAAATTCATAGAGAATTGAGAGAAATTGGATAGTGCATAATCGAGGCACTCATCCTATGATCGTAGGAAGGTCCCTCACGATCGTGGCCAAAGCTTTTAAATGATAATTTAGATTTTGAGAATTTGTTGAACCAAATGAGGATAAGTCACTCTACATTGGTATATTTGGACTTAATTAAGGCTTGAAATGAACCTAGATTGTTGCTTGATTAATTGGTTAAAGGTCGATAAGTTTAGGTTGTTAACTGATGTCATTACTTAAGGAATGGATTGTCTTCAAATCAATGTATTTAAATCTAGAAATTTTGAGTTGTTAAAGGAATAAAGGTATTCTTATGAATGCAAATTTGATTCAAAGGATATAAGTAAGTTGTATTAGGTACGGATGAATGAGAATGGGAAATTGTGTGAATGTATATTTCTAGAAAAGGCTGATGAATGTATGATTGATGAATTTAGAGTAATCAAACTTACTCAAGGTATAAACCTAAATGCAAAGTGTTAATATAAAAGCTATAATAATTGAACAATCAAGATTTATAATTAAGAATACATACCTAGAAAGGTCAATTGAGCATGTATTGAAAATGACACATATACATGTTTATAATTGTATATTCATATGATTGAACAAATTAGTGATTGTGAATTATGTGTGTATTGCTTGACTATAGACACATAAGTTGATCACCAACATCCAGACATTGTCGAATCATCAAGGCAATTGCTATTTTAAAGCGTACTATGAGTTAACCTACATGTATAAACTTAATTATATGTGTTTCTATTGAATTGTATGTGTAATGTGGAATGTATGAACAATTGAATGAACAATGGTAGACATAGATCTGAAGAATTTGATATATGACATGAGCATATTGAATGAAAAGTAATGAAAGCATGATATATTGATACATCTCATTACATTGAAATGCATGATCATATAAAGGAATTGTGACCGGAGTAGCCAATGTGAGGAAAAGAGCTTAAAGTTCAGGATTCTGCACAAAGAGCCACAGACTCAGATAGCAATGAGCCTGTTATCCACAACAAATACAGGATAGTATATAACATGAGTCTAGTATCCATAATGGATACGGGACAGTAAATTGGGTTGATAGGCGCTCGGTCACAACAAAGCAAAATAAAAAAAAACACTTGTGCATTTATATATACAATTATACATGTATCATATGAATGATTGTGACGAAATTATTGAATTGTTCTGAAATTGTGATATGCAATGTTGGTATATAGTACTTATCGAAATATGATAAAATGTGATGTGGTATTCGATACTAGATTTTGTAATATACTTGTTGAATTGAGTTATGTAATATATTTTGATGTTTTGACTTGAGTGGGCACATCAATGATGCTTCACGCACTGAGTCCACAAACTCATCAAAATTGCAACATTGATTTTCAGGTTCAAGGGAGATCTAGCTTCTAAAGCGATCTAATAGAATTCTAGTACTATTATTTCAGGGATAAGAATGGTTCAAAGGTTTGGTCAGCTGATACCTGTGAAGTCTAGATAGATGTCTTTTGTATTAGCATTCCATGTTAATGACATACCTTTAGTGTGTAATTTTTGTATTGTATGATGTACTGGGATTGAGTTCAAAACTGTTATGTATAGTTTACTTGAATTTGGAATGTTAATGACATATATGAATTATTATGATTATGAAGGAAATAAGTATTTGGAATGCTTAATTTATATTAATGCCTTAAACTCTATTAATGTGATCGTTCTAACGTTTCATTTCTATAGAGTATATTATCGACTATTCGTGGATATGTTCGGGCATATACACTATGGGTATGGTATGTTACAGACTCCCTCAATGAAACTAGGAACAATTACAATTGAATGATGTCATTAGTTGTTCCATTAATCTTGAAGTGTAATATATCTCTAAGAAATAAGTTAAATATGCATTAAAATCTTCATCTAATAAACTATAACAAATTATTTTAGCATCTGAATAATTTTTGGCTTTATTTTAAAATTTTATGTTGCAATTATTGGTCTAGCTATACTAGATTGCATCCATATAAGTGATAACTTCATATAATCTTATACTATTTTGTCCTCTTCCTCTATAGTTACAAGGTATCAAAAATAAATAAATAAAGAAATTAAAATTACTAGATTAATAATTTTTTAGCCTCCTTAATATTAATTGATCCTTGACGGAAGTACCAAAAATTTGTTATGATCCACCCTAATACTATCAAATTTAGGCAAGAGCACTTATCATTTATAGTAATATTATAGTGAGCAGCGTATCATTTCTATAAGGATCCATTAACTACTAACTCTTTTATTATTATCTATTTAAAAATAAAATTAGAAATTTCTAATTTAATCCTTAAATCATCCTAATGTTAATTAATGCTCTTCTCAAAAAATAAAAAATAATTTTCGTTGAAAAATATCACATATAATAAAACATATAGGAATGAACACTTGTAACACCATCTTTATATTAGTGATTTAGTTACTTCAAAAGATTTTATAATATGGATGAAATTTCTTGATTTGATGAATTGCACTCTTTTGAGTTACAACCACATATTCTCAAATTAATTAACTGATATCTTCATCTATCCTCCAAGAATGCATTAATTTCTATGAAATTCTTTAACAGATTTGACTCCATTATCATAAAATTTACATAAGCCTATATGTAGTAGACCATACAACTCATGACATCAATGCCTTAGTCAATTTGCAATCATGTTTTCTCAAATTAATGAATGTAACTTCAAGTATGGTTTAATTGCTAGATATTACTAAATGAGCATAAAGAGTAATAAAGACATTTGTCAAGCATAAAATTCCATCTTAATTAATTGAAATCAATTGATATCAAAGAGATACTATAGTTCCTCTTGTCTAGATATAAACAAATTAGTTACTCATCATCTTTGAATCAATTAACAGAAATAGAAAATTTGTGGAAAGTATAAGAAAAATAATTTTTAAATGAAATTCTCAATCTTTCATGTTCCCCGCTTAGTTAGGATGTAACATAGAATTCTTAATCATGAAATTAGCCCTAATTAAATAGGCTTATATGTCAAAATCTTCTGTAACCTTAGGTTAGATCATGTTAAATAGTGTTTAGCATAAAGATTCAATAAGCTTCCTAAAATGGCTCTTAACCTATTGTTTGAAGCTTGATTCACATATATGTCTAGAGTTAGCCCATTTAAAGTCTTTTTAAGCTTGTTACTTGTATCTTTTGCGATTGGTACATTAGGCATATGCAATAGTTCCTTTTATTATTTAGTTGTACTTGGATCAATAAATGACATAATAATAAGTAAGTCAAGACTATAACAAGAACTATAATAAAAGAAAATATTAAAAATGATGTGCAGGGTTCATGCTTTTATGGTTGTTTAAGTAAAAAAATGTGGCACTAGGCTATAGTATCCTAAGCTAGGGCAATAGAGCCCCATAAAGGGAGATTAATTTCTTTAAAGAAACAATTTGAAGATCTATTGGTTCTTATATCTAATAATAGAGTGGATCATTCAAACCCTTCAATTTATAGATATGAGATTAATTGTTCCTAAACCTAATTTATTTTACCTTAATTTTGTTTGAAGAAATAAAAGTTATGTCTAGATCTAAGTGAAAATAATAGACAAGTTGCCCAAAATAGACCAAATGATTTTTTGAAAAATAAGCACACTAATAGTGACCTTATGACATGTTTAACAAATGTCTATATTACTAATAAATAAGATTATATGCATATGGTATGCTATAATGCTTAATTTACAACCATAACATTTGACACCTCTCCACTTTTTTCTACATAAATGGAAAATGAACCTACATGCAAAAAGTACATAAAATATGCATATGCAAACATATACATAAAAGCTTATTAAGAAGCTCTACAAGTTATTATACAATAATATAGAACACATTATACTAACTTAGTATTAGAAAATTCACTTTGGAGATAACCTCCAACAGTACCTCTTATTTTATAGGTGAGATGAAGGCACAAGCTTCCCTTAAAAGTGTATCTAAACTCAAAAAAGTGATGATATGTGTAAAGAAATTAATAGGAATGTTTTTAACATTATCAATTGATAAAGGCAAAAATGATTGAAGAGTCTTATTGATTTTTTAGGGAGTATAGGAAGAAATTAGATTAGGTCCAAGTGAGTCCATATACAACCAAGACATCATATCTTAACCCAAAACCTTAAGGCATAGATTATAAGTCCTATCTTTGTATATAACCCACTTCATCCTCATATCTCTTTCTAGTGTAGGATTACTCCATTTATGAATTTCCAAAATCTTCTCCTTCATAAGTGGATCTATCCATATTGAACTAGATCCCCCTCAACCCACAACTAATACAAATCCATTTGAATTATTTTATGAATCACCATTCATCTAAACAAATCCATAAATCTCTATTCATCAGACTTTGCCAGCTTAGCTTTAATACCCATGTACGTAATTTTATCTAACATATAGTGATATATGCTAAATTCCATAACACTTAGTGATTATTTCTATGAAAATGCTTGAGCTACTTACTTTGACTCATATGTGATTTTAGGCACAATTCGGAAGCAAATAAGTTAAAGTGAGTCGAAAGCACATGCATTAAGTCACTTTCTCGATGTTGACACCCACTTGCCCTCGTGGAATAAGAAGGAGAAGAATTAGAGCAATGAAGTTAAGAATTGAAGAAGGTTGGAGGAAGAACCCAGTGCCCTGATCATAGCTAATTAGTTATAAACGTGGCCTGCGTAACAGCTGCTTGGGGACTACTTCTGAACTCAACTTTTTAACTATCATTTCAGACATTTGGGGTTGAGTGAAACCTAGTTTTTACCCTAAGTGGAATGAACTGTAAAAAGAAAAGAATGAAACCATGAAGGGGGGCTCCATTCTTATTATATTTGGCAAAGTTGTTTTTCAGTGTAGGGATATTTGACGGAGGCTGAAGTTATTTTCTTGGGGAGCTCTTGGTTCCAATGAAGATCAAGGGTAAAGTTCTTAACTGTGAGAAATCCATAGAGGGGTAGATTCTTGACGCTAGTTCGGAGCTGACATCAACATCAACAATCTGGTTAAGTGTATTTCTCTTTGTATTTGTTATTTCTTTCTCTCTTTAAAAATTACTTATGTTATCCTATGTTTAATGTTTGGGTGTTGTGTAAGAATGATTAAATGCTCTATTTGATTATTTATATGTAACAACCCATTGCTAGAATCGAATACAATATGTAATCGTTGTTTTTTCGATTCATTTGTAGTGACTAATGGTTCATAATCATTAGGGATAACATAATCTAGGTTAAATAATCTGACCTTCTATGATTATTGCTTGGATTGATCTGTTTTTCTCACTCATAAGGTAGCTATCTGAATAAGCTTAGCAAGCGTCTCCTAGGTTATCTAATAACTAGGGTTAATTAATGATCTCTTTTTAATTAACTAGGACCTAAGGAAAATATGAGATTAATAGAGTTTATTGTTAATCTACGACCAATAGTTCAACGAGAGGTAAAAGAAAAATATATCAATGAAATATGTCTAATTAACGTTTAGGCGAGATTGAAGAACCAGATCCTTACCTAATTCCCCATTTTTATCATTTTTAATGTTTTCTTTTATTTGTTTTCACTGGGTTAATTTGACTTTATTTTGTTATCAAACCAGACAAACCCCCCAAAACCTAAATACCAATTATTTTCATAACAAAGTCTAACCAAGCACTTTCTGTGGGATTGACCTAGACTCACCACTACTATAGTAGTAGGTCTAGTTTACTTTGAATAGTGTTAAGATGCACTATCAATTTTGGTGTCATTGCCAGAGAGTGTCATGCTTTATTTTTTGTTTTTGATTTTAATTGATGTTTTGTACATTTTTTTGCAATTTGTTTCTTTTCAGTTCTTTCTTGATTTTTCACTTTTATTTAATGTTAGTAATTTCAAATTTAAAAAAAAATTTCATGGATGGAAGTAATTTCTTTCTTAATTCATATTCCCAACCTTATAATTATGTTTGGAGTGGTCATACAAATTTTAATTATGTATGGGATAATTAACATAATTACTTCTATGATAATATGTATGGCACACAACAATTTCTATATAGACTATAAGCCTCTTATTACGACTCAGGTCTATCTTTAGAAGAACTAGTTAATGTTGTCACTACTAACACTTTACAATTTCAGCAGGAGGAAAGATAATTTTGGCCTAGCTTCTAAGATTTTGAGTGGCAGCAAAAGTCAGGTACATTTCTAGAAGAATCAATTAATATTGTTTCTTCTAATGCTTTGCAATTACATCAATTCCAGGAGGATATCATACAATTTCATCAAAATACAAGGTTTAGCCTCTAGAACTTGGCAAGCCAGGTGGGTCAGTTGACAAAAGCTATTAACTGCCTAGCATCACAAAGAGAAGAGGAGCATTCATATCAATATGAGGTGTAACTAATAGACGTTAGCATAGAGGCCTTACAGAGTAATTAGGAGCTTGAGAATCTTGAGTGTACTACTCAAGGAATTGTTTGTTTCGAAGAAGTGAAGAAAGATCTCGAAGGAGAAAAAGCTATATCTTTTAGCTCAGAGGTAAATAATGAGTTCCATTTTGTTGTTGAGAATGACTATTTACTTTTACCTAGTAGGTTAGAGCAATTAAACAAGGAGGAAAAATGTAAAGAGACATTCGAGATCTTTCTAGAGTACATGGACTCATTAGAGATTAAGAGTCTGAGGATAGGGAAGATGCTGAATGGGAATGATTATCAAACAAGGTCCTATCTAGAAGAACCTCATATGGAGGAATCGTATGTGCCACCAAAAGATCATAATTTTGTCACGTGAGGAAAAAAATGGAGTTAAGCTGGCAATACTAAACAAAGTCAATTTTTGGAGGCAACCCAAGGAAAGTAAATTTCTTTTCTTTAAATTTTCGCATTTTTTTATACGCATGTGTGTTTTTAGTTATTTGTTTCTTACTTGTTTTTAAGTTTTCATCAAAATGAGAGAAAGAATAAAACAAAAAAAACAAAAATTTTCTCGTTTTCTGTTGCTTCTTGGATTATATAGTCATAATTAGAGTGTGAATTGACTAGAGAATTTCAAAGCAACTTAGCATGTACTTTTACTTTTGTGATTGGTCGATATGCATTATCTTTAGAAGCGTAGTGACTAGTGGTAGACGAAGCCGGTGAGATTTTGAGCCTTATTAGACTGACACATCTATATTAGTATCATTTTCTTTGTTTATGTGTGACCTTCATGACATGTACATCCTAATTTTGCCCTTGATTTTCTATTCGAGTCCACATTACTATCATATTCATTAACATGGAAATGATTAGGTGTAGCACCCCCTTACCGTAGGGTACGCACCGAGACGCCCGCAGGTCATTCCGGTACATATCCTATGACAAGGGTGAGCTACTTGCAATCACTACATTCACTTCACATGGCATCACATTAATTTTAACAATAAAGCATTAATAGAAAGCCACAATATTTTTAAAATCAACTTCTTCCTCATTTCATTCCATCAAAATCAAAGGTTTGTACATCTATCATACTGTA
>JANIIA010000009.1:60808348-60822220 GCA_027478495.1 Erythroxylum alaternifolium | reverse complement strand
TTCACCACTTCTTTTACTTTATGCTCAAACAAATTTTTTCCTAAATGAGTAAATTCAATACTAAATATTATAAATAATTCAATCAATAATTCAATATACAGCTTCTAAATTTTATGAAGTAAAGTGTAAACAAAATAACCAATTATCACAATACCACAATTTATAATTTTTATGAAGCAAACATTCAGCATTTCGGCTCTCCCATTTACTAAACCAACCAAACCAACCATCAATTTCACAAACAACTTCAACAAATCCGTATCCACTCTCTACCAATTTACCAACTTCAAATCCATCTTCAAGAATCCAACACAAAGATTTTATCAGAAAATTTTCACAATTTTATTCCCCAAACTCACAACACAAAGTCAGAAATAATTCAATTAACACACATTCTAACAAAATTTAGGAAAAAAACACACCCAACAACAATCACAATTTCAGAGTATTTTCGGTGATAGAGTGATGGGTCGGGCGGGTCCAGATCTGGGTATTATTCCCAGATCTGTCGGTCCTTGTTGGTGGAGACGGCGAGTAGACGATCGGCGACAGGTGGAGATGGCGAGTTGGCGACCGGCGACAGGTGGAGACGACTGACGGAGCTGGCGAGGTGGCGTCGCGATCTGACCCGTGAGTGGCAACCCGTGACCCGCGACTGAGCTGGACGTCTCGTGGTGGAGGAGCAGTCAACCAGCGTCGGAGACGACGACGAACGGCCGAGAACGGAGGAGAGACGAGAGTCGGTGGAGGAGAGACGAGAGGCGACAAACCTGCGAGAGGAAAAACGATAAATGAGAGCCGACAGAACTGAAGAGAACGTCGGGTGGGGGGGGTTTGTAGTTTAGGTTTTTTTTTTTTCAAATCAGTCCTCAGAGTTTACAAATTTACGGTACCGGCCCGGTACCTTACGGTATTGTCCGTACCGGCCGGTACCAGGCAAAAACGTCCGGTACCGGCCGGTATTTGAGGCCGGTACGTCCCTCTCCCTTACCGTTCCGTTTCCCGGCCGGTACGGAACAGAACTCGCAACGCTGCCTGATAGGACCAATTCAAAAATAATATTCCAAAATTGTAAAGTTTTTCAATTTGAATTTTGAGTCAAAGTGTGAGTGCAACTAAGTATGAAAGGAATTAGAACACATTCGAATTCATCCATTTTTAAGTAAAGAAATAACTTGGAACACAAAATATTGAATAATTTGATATACAATTTAAATTTTCGATAAAAGTACGTTATTATCATCACTAAGTTGAATATAAAATTTTATAATTTCTCAATAATTTAATTTAATTTGTTTACTAATACTCTTAATAAACAAGTAATTCTATAAATCCACCTCGATCGTATCAATCTTTAACATATTGAGTTTCTAAGGAATTAAGTTTTATAAATGAGAATAACTTAGAAGACAATTTTAGAGGAGAGAGTATTGATGCATCATTTAGTGAAATGAGTTTAAATGATATTAATGATGATATTCTTCTCAATAATGAAGTTATTGTACTAAATAAATATTGAAGTCAATGCGATTTGGGCAAATATATCATTGAATGAAATTTCAGGTTTTTTTTCTTTTAATTTCATTTGTATTTTATATATATGTTAAATTCTATATACGCATTTTAAATATATAACTTTTAACTATAAAAGTTTTTAGTTTTGGTCTGACTTTTACTATGATATGTTTTTTAACTCATGTAGTAATACTTATGGACCTATAATATTCGTACTATATGATACTTTGATATTTATTCTTTACTATATGATGTAAATTGCAACATTTGATGTATTTTGTATTATTTTTAATTATATATATGAGAATTAACTAATATTTTTCTTGTACCAATTGTTGTTATTGTTTATATAAAAATATGTGAAAATAATATTAATAGAAATTAAGGGATAATTTTTATATCAAATTTATATTATTATGATTTTTAGATAGAGTTGAAGAAAAATTAAAAATTATATAGTATAATATATGAAAAGACTATTTTACAATTTTATAAAATATAAAAACTATTTTATAATTTAAAAATACGTAATATTAATTAATATCGGAATTATAGCATATTAAAATTAAATCCGTCACCGGTACGGAATTTATATTTGCCGAACGACGCCAACTTGATTCCAATATTATGCACGCCGTAGAGAGAGAACAGACTGCCGAGAGCAAGCGGACTCCAATCCCCATTGCCAAGGCAACCCCTCATTCGTTCCTTATGGATACAGTAGTCATCTCTTCCACCGTAATTCCCATCATTCACGTACTACTTGCAATCTTAATGAGGACGGATTCTCTTATTATCCGCTTTAGCTACTTATTTGATGTCTTCCCTACCAATCAACACCTTACCTCACCAGAGAGTTAATCCTCATGTGGACCCTCATTTTCCTCCTGCTCTCTCTCTACGCCATTGCCGACGGCAGTCGAGTCACCTCCAGTGTCTTTCTCCGACTTCCTTCGGACACTTCTTCTAGGTTCTTCCCTCATGATGACAATGACTACCCAGGGACCAGATGGGCGGTCCTGATCGCTGGATCTAATGAATACTGGAATTACAGGCACCAGGTGTTTATTTGTTTCTCTCAGTTCAGTGTTGATCCTTAGATATATACGACTCTAACTTGTGTCCTTTTTCTTTTTTGCGCCTCTTATTAGATTTCTGAGAAAGGCATGAAGCTGTTCTTGTCCGTAGTGTAGTAGATTATTTTGGATAATAAAGTTTGTGACTGTCTATTATGTTGATCCTTTTCTCTATTAACTGACTGAAATTAGAAGTTGGAAAGACATGAAGATTTTATCCCTGTTATTGTGTTTTCTGTCGTTGCATGTACGTTTTCTGGTTGCTGCAATTATTGACTACTACCACGATTTGTTCCAAACGTTTCGTTAAACCTCCAGAGTGGTTCTTCAATTTTCTTAGCATTTCGATTTGTCTAAATTCAACTGCGCAACTATGATACCAACAGATTGAATAATCTCAGAGCTAGAATCACTAAAAGGCCTTGAGTTGTGATAATTCTTAATACTCCTTAAAGCCTTGAAGGATTCATGCAAAGAGTTTTAACTGAAAATACCAGCTATATGAAAGAAAGGACAAACTCCAGTGTGCCAGGTTCAAGGGTCAGAGAAGGGTGTCATCAATTGTACACAGTCTTTTCTTTGCATTTTTACAAAAAGGCTGTCTCTGTTATTCGAATTTGTGACTTCTGATCACAAAAGAGTAACCTTACCAGTTACTCAAAAACTCGCTCTCGCCAGCTATATGATAGGGAAGACGTAATATGTACAAGTAAGGAAAAGCAAGAGGCAGTCTTTTAGATTTTACACAAACAACATCAGTTGATTAAAAAACATATACTTGATGGTGAATGATTGCAACAAGTCCAAATAAAGAGTTTGATTGAGATTGTGTGCTTGGAGCAAAATGTGTTATAGTTCATGCATAAATTTCAGTTGAGAGAGCTCCATTGACTGGGCAAATTCTTCCTCAATGATATCGTTTCATCTTCCAGCTGATATTTACAATTGACACTTCTTGTTTCAGGCTGATGTTTGTCATGCCTATCAGCTCTTGAAGAAAGGTGGATTGAAGGAGGAAAACATCATTGTTTTCATGTATGATGATATTGCTTTTAATGAAGAAAATCCAAGACCTGGAATCATCATTAACAACCCAAATGGTCAAAATGTCTACAAGGGAGTTCCGAAGGTCTTTTTTTTATTGCCTTTTAATTCTACAACCAGCAACTCTGTATTATTGTGTGTATATGGATCACCAGTTCCTATCATTGCTTTTTACAGGACTACATCGGTGAAGATGTCACGGTTGAGAATTTTTTTGCTGTTATCCTTGGAAACAAATCAGCTCTTACTGGTGGTAGTGGAAAAGTTGTGAATAGTGGACCAGATGATCATATATTTATATACTACAGTGATCATGGAGGTCCTGGAGTGCTAGGTTTGTAAGCATAACTGAAATAAACATTGGAAAACGTCAAAGCTTGTTTACAACTCATGGTCTATGGTCTTTTATTCTGAAAGAGTTAACTGTGTTTCATTTTTCGCATGTATTCACTGCATGCTTCACCTATCCCAAAATCGGTAAAAATGTTATTCTTTTTCATTTATCTGTAAATCATATTTTTTCCCTAGTAGCTTAAACTGTGGCCTTACTCCATACTGTGAGAACAAGGATGTAGTTGGATAGATTTGAACATAAATATTCTTTGACCTACAACTTAAAGTTACAAACAAGACTAGTTATTAGCATACAGTACTTATGAACTATATCAGTTGACGTGAGTGGACTTGCCAACTCCAAGAGTGACCCCCTCTTTTGTTTTCTATCATCAAAACTTGGTATATGATTGGATCCAGTCATTACAATGCTTGAATTATTTTTTGTTGATAATATAGCTTCTTTTCAGGGATGCCAAACAATCCATACCTTTATGCTAATGATTTGATAGAAGTCTTGAAAAGGAAACATGCTTCTGGGACTTATAAAAGCTTGGTAAGTTACTGGATGAGCTTTCGTTCATAATTCATTAGTTATGATATGCATGATTTTGTGATGGATCATATCTGTATATACAGCTGTTTTATCTTGAAGCTTGTGAATCTGGAAGCATCTTTGAGGGTCTTCTTCCTGAAGGCTTGAATATTTATGCAACGACAGCATCAAATAAGGAAGAGAGCAGTTGGGGAACTTATTGTCCTGGAGAGTATCCTAGCCCTCCTCCTGAATATGAAATCTGTTTGGGTGACTTGTACAGTGTTAATTGGATGGAGGACAGGTATGCAAAGTTTGTCTTAAAATTTTTCTTTACACAAGACTTAAGGTGGTCTGTTGAATTTGGAAGCGTGTAATGGTTTGGTTTCTGCACTGAAAATACATGTAAAAGGAATCTTGTGTCTTTGGTTGCATACAGACCACACTGGAAAGGTACAAAGGATTATGCTGACATTTATTTTCTCTTGTTTCGTTTCCTATTTCACGAATGTTGATGTTTTGTAATCTTGACTGTGGACAGTGACATACACAATTTGCAGAGGGAAACTTTACGCCAGCAATATGAACTGGTAATGGCCTTTGGCTTTATGCTTTACTTCGTCATACATAATTTTAATCACTGTTCTGCTCCAAAAAATGAAGATTATCACATAATTTTACAATTTCATTTTATAGGTGAAAAGGAGAACTGCAAATAACAACTCTGCTTATGGGTCTCATGTCATGCAATATGGTGATATACGCCTTAGCAAGGAGAATCTCTTCTTGTATATGGGCACCAATCCTGAAAATGATAACAACACTTATTTTGATGAGATATCCCTAAGAGAATGTTCAAAAGCTGTTAACCAGCGTGACGCTGATCTTCTCTATTTTTGGTATAAGGTATCCTTAACTGCTTAACAGCATATGCTGATTTTCTCCTTTTATGGGACAATCTATCCTTGACTACTCATAATTAGCTGTCAGTTTTTAGAGGAGGGGTGATCACTTAAGCCTGCATAGAAGCAACTCTGAAGTTGATTGAAGTCATTCTATAGGAATGATAGCTACAGTCTCTTTGAGTTGATCTGTGGAATGGTTAGCTAGCAAGTATTGATAGGGGTTGAACAATAGCAGTGTGTCATTGGATTTATGATAGCAGTGTGTTTTAGATGAGTGTGTGGTCAATGCTTGCAATTTAAGTAGCTTAGAATAAGAGAACTGCGATGTTATGTTATGTCAGGCAGCATAATGACTTCTATTATGGAGTCATAAACTAGTTTCTACGGCACACAGTTTGAATTACACATGAACCAGAATTTTGGTGGCATACCTGATTAATGGTTATATATTCAAAGATTACTTTGATTTGCTTCTGTTGAGAAAAAATGCATTAATTTACTTAACTTCCTAGACCTCCTGCAGTATCGCAAGGCTCCTGAAGGGTCTACAAGGAAAGTTGTTGCTCAAAAGGAGTTACTTGACGCAACGTCACACAGGATACATATAGACGACAGTGTCAAATTTATTGGGAAGCTCCTTTTTGGAATGGAAAAGGCTTCACAAGTGTTGAATGTCGTTCGTCCAGCTGGGCAACCTCTAGTTGATGATTGGGATTGTCTCAAAACAATGGTAATGTCTATAGTTCTCTCTCTCGTTTAATCAGATTTAGAATAAATTTTTTTGTGTGGTTTGAATCATTCTTAAAAATTCCCTATGGTTTAACACACACCCCTTCTGTTAGTTCTTTTATCAAATTTTTTGAGGAGCTGACACATCAAATGATTTATACCTGCTACATAAGGGTGGTAATTTCGGCCCGGTCTAGCCTGTTTTTGGCCTAGATTGGGCAAGCCACGGGCTAACTATGGTTTGCCCGGCTCGTCCGTGGCTCTACCATTTTTTCAAAACGACGTCGTTTTAAATAATTTAAAAAAAAAAAGATGAGCAGGCCTCCCATCTTTCACCAGGCCATGACCTAGGCTACCGGCCAGTCAGCCCGTCGGCTGGCCCATCCCAGCCTACACGGGCCACCATCGGCCTGGCCCATTGACATGTCTACTGCTACAGGGAAGAAACTAACGGAAAAACTTAATAAGAGTGTGTTTATTTAACAAAATATAATAGTCTGAAAATATTAAACCACAGAGGAACTTTAACAATGAATTAAACCACAGGGGAGATTTATGCCTTTTCCCTTTAATCCAAACTGACTTCTAAGAAAATTGTTCTCAGGTGAGAACTTTCGAGACGTACTGTGGATCCTTATCTCAGTATGGAATGAAACATATGCGGTCCCTGGCAAACATCTGCAATGCTGGAATTGATAGAGGACAAATGACTGAGGCATCAGCACAAGCTTGCGTTAGCTTTCCTAGTGGGCCGTGGAGTTCTCTTAAAAAAGGATTCAGTGCATGATTGAAACTAATTATTCTCTATTTAAATTATGAAGTGTAATAATATGAAGAAATAACATCATATGACACTGATTCCCTCATGTAAGATTGTCCCTATTGTTACTTTGTTGTAGACATGATTTAGAAGCAGCTTCGTATATGAGAATTCTTTGTAATTGAAGGAAATCGAAACCGATGGTAAAGCTTGTGAAATAGGATTCTCCTTCAATCATTGTTCATATTGGGGCTGTTCATCAACCCAACAACTTGAAATCAAGGTATAACGAGCCTGGACAAGTCATGTCTTTCAGAAAAATTTTTCCAGTTCAATCAGCGATCCGACACAACCTGAAAATAATTAGACTTTAATTCGCTTTGCCGCTTAGCTTTCTCTTCATCGCAGTGTCACGCCATCCATACCCTAGATCTCAAGTTTGATGAACCTTTGTTTGCATTCAAAACAAAGAAAGGTCTCTAGTATAGTCTAAAATTGGACTGGACTAGCTAGTTCGATTGAATTAAACTCGAACTGGCTTGACTTTTGGTTCAAATTTTGTTTTTAACCGTTACGAATAAAAACTGGCTACTTAAACAATAAATTGACCGATTTTATCTAAATCGTGAAGAATCGTTAATACGTGTTCTTGTTCTTCTTCTTTGGTGATGGTTCACTGATAGGCACAAGCGGTTTTCATCCTGAAGCCTGAGCAATATTTCTCTAATTGGTCACTTCTGGATCTATTTCATGAAGTGGGTGAAGAACCAGTGATCCCTGCACCAGTCCAGTAAACAAACATCAATAGAGAATTAGATAATCATAAAACCAAATAGGGAAACAAAGCATTGGAACAACTGGGTAGTATTCGAGAAATAATCATAAAGAAATTACATACATGCTGTAGTTCAATCATCTAAGCAAGTTGGAATCTTCCTTATCATGCATAATAGTATATAGAGACCAAGAATATAACAAGGAACCTTCACAACATACAGATTGCAAAACTCAGAAAGTACAGAGACATAGAACAATCAAAACATCAAAGGGGAGAAGAGAAATTTAGAAGAAGCGAAAGACTTGATTTCTGCCACTTATGTTTAATGATGAGCCTCTCAAAACTTCTAGTAAATTGCCGTCTGTACAAAGATCAATCAAAACTACAAAGGTCTAAAGGGGACAAGAGAAATTCAAAAGAAGCGAAAGATATGATTTCTGCTACTTATATTTCCTGAAGAGCCATGTTGCTTTTGTATGGCATATGTTTATAATATTTGGTCCATTTTCAATTGACATGTTGCTTTTATATGGCATATGTTTATAATATTTGGTCCATTTTCAATTGACAAAAACATTATCAATTTATTAATATAATTGCGGTTTTGCAACTAATAAAATATTGAATATAGTTTCTTGAATACTTGAGCTTGAAGCATTGGGATTCATAGCTCGAGACTCGAGAGTTGTGAAAAGTATGTTGATGAGATGGTACATTCCTTTAGCTTTTGTGTATTGGTTTTGTTTTTTTGGTTTATGTCACATTTTTTTATTTAGAATGGAGTAACCTGCAATTACTATGTCACATTTATATTAATAGAAAAATTGGGTCTAGTATTAGTGTTATACATTGGTTTTAAAGAATAGACAATGAGCTTTAATAAATTGTAATTACTTTTTATAGATAATTAGAATTTATTATGCTATATTTTACATCATATTTTAAATAACTAATAAAACTTAGAAGTAAGATGAAGATATAATTTTCAATTATTTTGGGACATTAATAATATTAGTATTTATTGATCAAAACAAAACAAAATTTTATTAAATTTTAAAGAAGTATGTTTAAGAAAAGGATACTTAAACTTTTGAATTTTTAGATATATTCAATCTTGGAAAAGATTTCAATTTCTGTTTCCTATTTGAATTGCTTTTCTTCAATGTTTTCAATACTTTTTCAACTTCTTTTCTATCTCTTCTATATATACTTTGATTCATTTATGTCAAGAATACAAGTTAACTCTCTTTTTTATTGTTATTTCTTTTTTTAGTTGTGGCCATTGAAGTAAAATATCATGTTATCAAATAGACATAATGTTAGGAAATTCAACTACTTCCATGCAACTAGAATGCCAATAGAACAACATAAAATTTGATAACGGAGTTCGGCCAAATTGTGCCTACGTCTCCGGGGCTACTGCACACCCTTTTTATTAGGGAGAAAAAACAACACTTACAAGTGTTTACTTTCAACACTTAACTCACTAGTGTTTACACACACTCACAAACCCTTACCCCAATACACCCCAAAATTACTCACAAAAATATACTACTCTTAGTCTTTTTCTTACTCACCAAAGGATGAGTAACTAAGAGTTAATTTTTGTTTTCTTTTGGATGATTTAAATGGAAGGAGAGGGGGTTTATTTATACTTGTTTATCTTCCCCCCTTCTTCACTCACTTTCAATATGGGACAAAGTCCCTTACAAACCTAACAATAGCATGATATGGACTTACTCAACAAGGTCTTACTCCCCTCAACTCTGTATTTTAAGTCAACTACCACCATCTTCGTAGCAACTATTTGCACTTATGCGTGTCTATATTGTCGTTTATTTTTGAAATTTTGTATTTATTTTTGTCACCAATAGCTACACTTACATTTGATCTAAGGCCTTCAATTTTCGAATTTTACTTACCAATCACTTGTCCGTTCAGGTCATAACAAATAAGTTTTTTTAAATCTTTATTACTTTCTTTTCTTACCTTTTATTAATTTGATCGTTAAACATTTTTAATCTTTCATACTAATATTATGTTCTTGTTTTTATTTTTTATTAATTTGATCATCAAACACTAAATATAGAAAAAAAATGATATTAAGCTTAGAAAGTTTTTTCTAACAAGTTAATTAAACTTAGAAAGTTTTGTCTAATAAGTTAAAAACTTAAACTTAAATATTCAAAGGACATAATTCGAAAGAACTAACCTTTAAGAACTCAATAATAATTTCTTAAAAATTTTATGGTTAATATTAATTTCCAAAACATCATATTAATTTACCATCATTTTGTCAGAAAGTTTAAAATAAAAATGAGTGCCGTTGCAATGTTCCAGTAATTATATTTGCATTTTAAACCTAAATTGCCATTTTAATCTTTTGAGAACAATGTTTTAGCCTTGTGATTACCATTCGTAAGCTGGTTATGCACGCACACATTCAACATCAAATATCAGTGTTTATCTCATCTTGTTAGACTGCAAAAACCCGTTATTTTTTAAGATTGTTTCAGTGTCAACTCTCATCCTGCACTAAACCTTATGCCGAAACGTCATCTTAAAAATAAGATACCGATTGTTGCTAATAGATTTTTGGTAGAAACGATAAAATTAAAGAAATTGTTGATATCTTCTACCCAATTTTTAGCAAAGGAGAGTAAACCTAATTTTACGGGGGTGATATTACAAAAAAGAAAACCTAGTTTCCGAAACATACTTTCAATTACTTATTCTTAAATATAATGTGCACTCTTGGTGTTGCTAACTCGGTTCTCAAGCAAGTAGTTCATCCTATAAGATGTGGTTAACAACTGTTCTAGGTTTTTGAAGAATCTAGTGCAAGACAATAATGCATTTTCTTCTACTTGTTCCTCTTCAGTATGGAGTAGAATTTGCAGCTGAGCATGTCCTTCCACTCCTCACTCCTCTTCTCACTGCCCAGCAATTAAGTGTTCAACAGTTTGCCAAATATATGCTGTTTGTAAAGGACATCCTCAGGTACTCTGATGTTGGTTCCCCTATATGCATCAAACTTTTCCTTCAGATTTTGAATTTACTTGTTTAAGTTACGCTTTTTCTTTCTTTTCCCTTTATTGGGAAATTTCTTTATTCATTCAACACTGGATGAACTATCATCTGCTTATAGTACGTAAGGGCATATTTTCATTCTTATCTTTTCCTTTGCAAAATCTATGTTGTAGGATGATAGAAGAAAAGAGAGGTGTTTCAGTAACTGATTCTGGAATTCCTGAGATTAAGCCAGGATCTTTGCCTCTCGGGCTTCAGTCTCAAGACTTGAGCAAAACAACTGGGAGTGTAGCCCCTGCTTCAAGAAGCAACTCCTCATGGGATGAGGACTGGGGTCCTGCAACAAAAGGAACTCCTGGCTCGCGGCAGCCTTCTACAATCAATTCTTTGACCCCTCCCTCAGCTGCAGCTAATCAGCCAAGTCAATCAATGTCTTTGAAGGCAGATTCTACAGTACTGGCAATTTCTAGTCACCAAACAGCTGCATCATCCTCTCCAGTTGATTTAGAGTGGCCTCCTCGATCATCTTTGGCTGTAAGCTTTCAGGTAGGTGATGGGGATAAGCAACTGAATCCAGGAGTGTCATCCAATTCAAGTTTTGATGATGTAGATCCTTTTGCTGATTGGCCTCCAAGATCCAGTGGCACTTCAAACAGTTCAGGATCATTTAGCAATGGCACTGGAGGCACATTGACAAACAATAATGGTACTAGTTTCATGATGAGCAAAACCAACATTAAGAATTCCCAAACCAATGGGAGTGACAGCTGGGACTTCACTAGTCAAAATTCATTGAATGGATTGAAACCAAATCAACGGATGGCTACATTGAATGCTGGTAGCATGAATAGTATTGGTGTTAATCAGCAGAATTCTATGGGTTTTCTGAAACAAAACCAGAGTATGTCAACGATTGGGTCTTATAATGAAAAGAAATCAACAGATCTTGAATCAATTTTTGGTTCTAGCAAGAATGAACAAGCAGCACCAAAACTTGCTCCACCACCATTGACTGCTGTTAGGTAGAGGAAGGGGAAGAGGTAGAGGGGGAACTTTAACCTCAAGATCTACTCAGGCCAAGCAGTCTGAACAACCTCCATTGTTGGATTTACTCTAACAAGTTGGATTTTCGTATGTTGAAAAGAGGAAATGTGAAAAGGAAAGGTTCAGAAAATACCCCTGTAAAGAAGCCATTACCATACACTTGGAGGCAGGCATTATGAGATGATAATACCCCCAGTGAAGTTAATAGCAGTTGCTCGCCGGAAGGTGTGGCTTGTATTGGGATTGCAGTGCGTTTGTTTGTAGCTTAACGATTGAGTACTGCAAAGAAATTTATTTTGTAATTTTATGTCAGGCTGCCCGCTTCTTCTCTTTTTTTTTTTTAAATTTTCCACTGGTGAAGACTTTGAAGTAGTCTAAGCAAGAAATTACATTCTTGGCAACAGCTTGTGTTTTAACAACTGTATAAAATTTAATTGATGGAAGATAACTTTTTGGTCTTCAATGGTGATGAGTTGAGTTCGGTACATATGGCACAGGAGCAAAGTGTTTTTGTATATTTTGCTATTGAAGTGGAAAGTCTGAAAAGGTAAGTTGATCAGTTAAATTAAGAATTACGGATGAGAATTAGTAAAACGCGGGACCTGAAAAGGTTCGGTAATACACAGATTTAATTCTAATAATTCTAATTATCAATGGTAAGGACTTCAGGTTTCCCGCACCTAAGAGTTTCTTTTCACTGATCGATTGCCTACGACATAACTAAGGACAAATAGACATAAATAGATGTATTGACTAGTGACTACCTTCACTATTGGAGTAGATGATTACCTTTAGTAAAGTGTTATATACCACCTTTCATTCAATAATTGAGGCATTGTACGGATATATAATCTGAAAAATGAATATCTAAATCAAACATTCTATATTTTAACTGCTCATGAATTGGAAAGACTTAATTTTTTCATTGAATTAAATAATTTTTAACACATGTTTAGTTAGCTTCTATCCTCGTAGCAACGTTGATTCTTGTCTAAAATTCGACGAAAAGAAGCGATTAACATAATTTGTTATTACAAGCAAGGTCTACACTCTACAGTGAGCTTTCAGATCCCATACACTCTGGCCTCAGGTTTGGCTCCTTGACCAGGGAAAAAAGATGGGATTGGTGAAAAAATTGCACGAAGCTCCTCGTCATTTTCGAAATTGGCCATAACTTCATCTTTTAGATGAACACATACTTCTATATCACCTTCTACTTTGGAATCATAAAACACGACGAAGTTATCGGCTGCGCAACCTCCCAAGCCTATCCAAGCGGGTTTCCCCCATCCAAAATCAATATCATAAAGAGGAAATCGGCAACAACTCGTAAAAACAATCGAATTTACGTTTTCTTCCTTAAATTTCTCAGCCCTTTTCTTCATGATATCCAGATACCCCTCTCCCTTTAGCTTCTTCACGTACTCAGCATCTACACTGCCGATGGTTTCTCTCATCTGACGTATAATACCGTAGCACCATCCATCATTGGCCTTCGTGTCAGCTGTTGCTACTACAGGCTCGACTATAATGTTCCCAAAGTGCTGTTTTGACAGAGGAGGGTCCATCCTCGGACGTAGGTTTATAGGATGATGCACCAAATAAGTTCTATCTGATGAGTTTACTGATTGAGTTGCAGCCATGATCCTGCCGGTAATGAAGGCTGTCAATGCCTCGATCTTTGATGGCCGTACTGTTTTTCCCGCAGTGTCACTATTCTCACCATATCGATCCCTCAGAGCTGCTATGCTCTTAGCATTACACATAAACCACTTCGCACAAACATTCTCCTTTTCAAACTTAAAATTATGATCAAAATCCCCTATTTTAATCGGTGGAAATCTCGCTGCCAAATCAAAACGAGGACTTGTATGGTTATCCCCACGAGCAACTGCTGCCCAGCTGCTGAGGAAATTAATTGACGACATGCCATCTCCAATCTTGTGATGAAATTGAAGTCCAATCACAGTGCCACCACAATCAAAGTGCGTGACCTGAACAGCAGCAACTAGATCACTGACTTGGCTGTTGGAAAGAAAGCACGGAAATAACACAAAATATTTACGTAGAAAACCCCAATAGGGTAAAAACTACGGAGAGAGAAGAATTTCACTATAACAAAA
>JANIIA010000009.1:60764020-60776539 GCA_027478495.1 Erythroxylum alaternifolium | reverse complement strand
ACAAAATGAGTGTAAATAACTGTAAATAATTTTAACACCGACTAACAGTGAATTAAGCTTCTGATTACGACCAGTACATGAGATTTACCTTAAAGCCAGATCTCCTTAAACAGGAATCTTTTCCAACAGGAACAGCAACTGAAACCTGCGATAGAGAAAAAGTCTGTTTATAGACTATGTAATTTGAAGACAAAATCTCATATTGTCTGGGTGGAGTGAGGAAACAAAAACGTAAATTAACAAAAGGGTACAGAAACCTCAAACCCAGAAGAGGGTAGGCTCCCAAGGCAAGAACATGAAACAGAACAAAATGGAAAAAGAGAAAAGAAACATAAAAAGCATGGAAACCGGGTATTGACCTGAGATAATGAAAGACGTCGAAGAAACTTTTCGGGAAAGAAGAGAAGCTGAAAATAAGTGGTCAATGAAATTATATAATCTCCATGGATGATTCATACCAGCTACGTATGAACATAGGACCAACCTATTATATTCGGTCGATTAAGAAAAAATTGGAGATACCAGTTGAGTTTAAGAATCCCCCCTTACTTGGGATTCAAAATTTAACGTAGTAAATGCAATCCCCTTTTGAGTTCAAGAACAAAAGAGATGTTCCCAAGAGATGAATCTGAATAACAAAAATAGCCACTTACAGGAGACAAAAAAAACCCCAAAACTTATTCGTGGTCGCATTGGAATCACGAACTTACAGAAGACAACAATCACGAAAATAGCCACTTATAGAAGATAAAAATCACGAACTGGAGAAGAGAATCACGAGCTTGAAGAAGAGCCCAATCAGTTTCGGAGGGAAGGCTCATCAGACGTCGAAGAAGGAGAAGTTTTGGGAGGCTTAACTTGAGAAGGATAAATTTGTCTGGAAGAAGAATAGTCATTCGTGGAATAGATAAAGATAGGTGGGGAGTAGTTTTATCTATTCCTCAAAATTTAAAAATAGATATTCCCGAAGATTACCTATTCTGTGTCTGTTTCTAAGCAAACATAGGTTTAATAATATACAAGGAATGTGTTTGGAAAAGAATTACTATTCCACTAAACCAAACATCACGTTATTGTTATACGAGAGGCTTGATCAGAATGATTCTGTTATGAAGAATCGAGATAAGGAACTTTAACCAAGTGGGAGCAATTCCACAGAAAGGTTCTCTATGATAACTGATCCTAGTGGGAGCAATCAGATTAATAATGAATTTGTTTATGATGAACCTCGTTTAAGATGAAGTAATCGAGGAATAATTCCCTGATGTCATTTTGAGATTGAAGAAGAAATTAATATGATTGTCCCGCAAGAGGAAGAAGAGCCAAGGAATGTAAATGAGGCTCTTACTGGCCCTGCTAAAGAACAATGGATGAAAGCAGTGAAAGAAGAAATGACTTCTTTAATCTCCAATCAAGTATGGGACTTGTTGACCTCCCTGAAGGTGCAAAGCAATTGGGAACAAATGGATTCTCAAAATAAAGCAAAAAGCTGATGGCAGTATTGAAAGATACAAGGCATTCCTTGTAGCAAAAGGATATACACAACAAGAGGGAATTGATTATGAGGAAACTTTTTCACCTGTTGTGAAGTTTGCTTCAATTCGTCTTATTCTAGCTATAGTAGCCAGTATGGATCTTGAATTATATCAAATAGATGTAAAAATTGTTTTTCTCAATGGAGAATTAAAAGAAGAAATCTATATGGAACAACCTGAAGGTTTCATCAAGGCAAGTCAAGAAAATAAGATATGTCGGTTATTAAAATCAATTTATGGCCTGAAGCAGTCTTCAAGACAATGATACATTCGTTTTCATAACATAATTATTTCATATGATTTTCAAATGATTGATAAAGACCATTGTGTGTATGTTAAGAGACCTAAAGATAAATTCACGATTTTATCTTTATATGTGGATGATATATTGATTGCTTGTAAAGACTGTGTGCTCCTTACACAAATCAATGATTGGTTATCATCTAAATTTAAAATGAAAGATATGGGTGAAGCGGTATACATTATTGGAGTCAAGATTTCAAGAGATCATTCAAAGAGATTGTTATCACTTTCACAAGCAATGTACATCTAAAGAATTCTTGAACGATTTCGTATGCAAGATTCTAAACCAATTGATAATCATATTGCTAAAGGTAAAGGAATTAGTAAGAGAAATTGCCCGTTAACGCCACAAGAACGGAAACAAATGAAGAATGTTCCCTATTCCAGTGCAGTTGGAAGTCTTATGTATGCAATGATGTATACAAGACCAGATATTTGTTACACTGTTGGAATGGTGAGCAGATATCAATCAAACCCAGGCTAAGCACATTGGAAAGCTGTAAAGAGAATATTGAGGTATCTAAAGGGAACTATGGATTATGCATTATATCATCAAGGCAATGACTACATATACAAAGGTATACAGCTCCAGACTGGAAAAGAGATTTAGATGACAGAAAATCTACCTCAGGATATGTATTCTTACTAAACAATGGAGCAATATCATGGAAAAGTAAGAAACAATCTTCTGTTGCATTATCCACAATTGAAGCTGAATTTATAGCATTCTCAACTGCAGTATAAGAGGCTGTATGGCTTTATCGATTCTTAGTACATTTGGGAGTCACTAAAAGCGAAATTAATTTAGTGACCGTTAACTGTCATAGTCAAGTTGCAATTGCTTATATTAAAGACGCCAAATTTCATTGTAAAGCAAAGCATATAGATACCAAGTATAGTTATGTGAAAGATATAGTTACATGAAGAGAAGTGAACATGAAATATATATCTACACGAGATATGATCGCAAACCCAACGACAAAGCCAATTTCTAGAGATGTATACATTAGGCATGTAAAGTCACTAGGACTACATAGATGTTGACATGTACTGATAAACATTTCTCAGTATATGTTCACTCATTATAATGTCATATTTTGGATATAATGTATGATGAATATTATACATTGTGTATCATTTGATTCATGAATATATATGTTTTTTTTGCAAAAATATATTTTAGGATGAATCATAAGTATGAGACATATTAGAGATTGATCCTCTCACACGAGAAATGACCTCTAGTGTTTATGCTCACTAGAGATGAGACACGTTTAAAGTTCATTATCTAGGTGATAACTGAGAGCAAGAAACTTAAACCATAAATGCCACAAGGAAATTGGTTCAAAGTGATTTAATGATCACTATATCTATTTTACGTTGGTAGATGTGAGTTCTAAACAGGTTTTGAATAGATAAGTGAACGCAGGTTAAACATTAAGTATGTTTCAACTATTATCTGTACAGAATTTCTTGAATGAAAGATGTTCAAGTTAAACGAAGTAGGTAAATACCGTAACATATGTCTCGTACCATATGTGCAAAACTGACCACAAAAGGGATTAATGTAGGTCTCCAGATCTCATCTTACATTGTGTGCTTTGAGGTTAAGAAGAACCTCGTTGTATACCTTTATGACTCTTGTCTCATTATTGAGAATTGAATTTAAGGTTTGCTAGAAAGCAAATTAAATTTAATTTAAAAGAGAATTGAAAACAAAGGAAGGTCATTTATTTAGATAATTGACTCGCATGAAAAGTATTCATAAATGGCCATCGTCTCTTTAGTAGAGAACTTGAATACAGTCATGACATAAGAAACTAAATGAGATAAAAGGAAAGTGCAAATGTGAGATATGACCTAGGGTATAGCATACAATATCTACTCAAAGACACATAAGTCGTAGGATCAATTTGTTAATCGAAATGTCATATACTCCTAACAGATATATGGTAATGTGCCCTCGTCGTATGGTGGTCACACCTGTTATTGAACAAGTATGAGCGTTGCAAAGTTTTTTTAAAATTAGATTAAAACTCATCATGTGTGCGTGGGAGATAATAACTGGTAGGTTGACTTTACTACCAGTTAAAATGTATTCATTATTAACCTCATTCACCGTGTCAATTGCCAACATTTCAAAGTTAATGGTAAGTATGAAAGAACTCAGAGTGAAATTCAGAATCTTGTCATATACATATACACCTAATTCATTTAGTGAAAAAATATTGCAGATGTCCCATATCTTTTATTGTTCTATATACTCTAACTATCTTAGAAAAAAATTCAAATTATATAATCCTTGCCATATAAGACTCTCTCGATAAAAGAGATCAAGAGGTGTAACTACATTATTCTTTTCATTTCTCCTTACAGTAGAGTATGAAATGACACAATACAAATAACGAATAACAAGTGATATGATTTCCATATATGTTGACTCAATTGGAGAGTAGTTGGAGTTACCACGTGATGTATTTCCAGAATTTTTTAGTAGTTAACTGAAATAAAATAGTTGGTCCTCAAACAAGTTAGTCTCGATTTGATGGGATGACCAAAACATACAATTAGTCGAAAAGTCATTGAAAGAAATACTCCAAGTTTCATTTCTTAGCAAAAAGCTAACAACACCCTTATTTTTTGTGTTAAAGTTTCTCTTTTAACTTACATTTTTAAAATCAAAATTTAGGAATTTACTAGCCCAACGTGCTAAATGCTTTAGTTTAATAGGCAAGTGACATACTTCTTTCGAAAAGTATCTTATGTAGTGTCATTCCAATAAGTTTTTTAAATATTGTTCTATATGCCTAAAGAGCATCATTTAACTTCAGGGATCAATCTTTCTTAGAATTTTCTACCATCTTTTATATAATCCTCTTCAACTTCCTATTAGATAACTTATACTTGGCTACTAGTCTTAGGGTAATACAAGGTTGAAATTTTGTACATGACATCATAGTTATGCAATAATCTACCAAATTTTACATCACAAAAGTATGTCCCTTTATCACTAATTATTTCTGTAGACATGCTAAATGTTGTAAATATCTTATTATGGAATTTGGAAACAACATTAAAATCATGAAATATAAATGATGGTATGGTTAGACTGGAAGAGAGAATTTTTTCAAGTGAACACCTAACAACAAAGATTCTGTTAAATAGATTAGTAAATTATTAAAGGAGCTAATATTTTCAACTAAATTGTTAGGGTTTTAAATTGTTGCCCATTGACTTAAAAATTTAAATAATTTGGCATTGAATGGAAATTTTTTTAAATAATTGAACATCTTTTGATTACCCTTTTAAAATTTGTTTTGTTAGAAGAGTAATTAAACACATGAATGCTCCGTGAAGCACTTTCTACTGGGTTTATGTTGAAATTTATTGGACAATCTGAGACTTTAAATTAGAAGCTCAATGACTTCAAGCGAAGCCTAAAAGTAAATTAAAGAGCACTCTTGTGATGGAACTGAGGCCTTTCAAAAGTCAGTGGGATTCAAATACACGTTTGGAATTGCAGTTAATGCAAGAAAGGTCTCGTCTGATTTCTGTTTCAATCAAATCAAATCTGCCAGGTCACAAGAGCTATCCGACGGGACTTGATCCTCTGTACCACCTACTCAATGTCAACTTTATGCCACTCCATTCTAACCATTTATTTATGTAGGACCCACATGAATGGATGGTTAGGATGAAGTGGCACATGGTTGACATTGGGTAGGTGGCACGAAGGATTTGGAATGCTGTCCGACTTGAGTAAATACATTCATGTCTGAATTGAAACTTGATGCCAGTTACAAAAAGGATCGGATTTTCCCGTATCGTTATAATATTTTTATTAAATTTTATTTATATATATATATAAATATATATAAACATAATTTAAACAGAATAATTGAAATAAAAAATTTGATAAGATTATAAAAGAAGCCGCAATCGCTTACCTTTTTCTTTTAATTACAGTTTGGCAGTACAGAGTCACACTCTTAGACTCTGCCCATAGAAGAACAGTATCAAACTAACCCATTGAGTTTGACGTCTTGATCGATTTGATTGTACAATATTTTCCCTCTCGGAAATAGTAAATATAGTTAAGCCATTGCTGGATGAGAAGCGAAGGCTGGATGAGACTAGCGGACAAGGTTATCACCGTCAATCCGATACAAACTGCTTATGACAATTTCCCACAAGAACTGGGTGCCAATTCAAATGCCATTATTCATAACATTACGTCCCAATCCTCAATTAACATATCATTAACCAATTCTACATTTACTACAACACTATCAATACCCCGTGTGCTAGCGCGTCCCCTTCTTAATTCCCACGGTTTCCAGCGTTTGGTGATAAAGAGACGCTTGGTCGACGCTCCATTTAACACGTCTCATCTCCCAGACACTCCCTCTCAACGACTGCTAGTTATACGAGCCCATTGTTCTGTTTTCCTCGCCTTCCATTTTCTCCGCTCAGATTATTAAACAACTCCGAAATGCTGGAAAAGCCACTATCTGTCTTATGTTTTATCTTCTTCTTCTTCCACTTCACTCCGTCTTTATCAAATCCAGACTCCACCACCTTACTGGCCTTTAAGTCCTCAGTACTAGACCCTTCCAATTCGCTTTCTTCATGGACTAATTCGACTGACTTATGCTCTGGCTCTTGGCTCGGTGTCACCTGCAGCTCCTCAACTCTCCGAGTCACCCGTCTCGTCCTTGAAGACCTCAACCTCACTGGCTCAATTCTTCCACTAATTCAGCTCACTGAACTCAGACTCCTGAGCTTGAAATACAACCACCTCTCCTCTACCTCAAACTTCAATTTCTCTTCATGGGCAGCTCTCAAACACCTCTACCTTTCTCACAACCGCTTAGTTGGGAAATTCCCACCCGGTCTGAGCAATCTCCAACGACTCCGTCGACTTGACGTCTCTTACAATTACTTCTCCGGTGAGATTCCAATGAGTGAGCTTGCTCAGTTGTCGCACTTGTTGACGCTTAGGCTCGAGGCCAACTCATTCAGTGGGACCATTAGCTCTGCTAGTAGACTTCCTTCTTCCGTGTTAGATTTAAATATTTCTTATAATTATCTCTCCGGAAAAATACCGTCATCATTGTCTCGATTTCCTGCGAGTTCCTTTAGCGGAAATCAGAATCTCTGCGGGGAGCCGTTGCTGTATGGGTGCTATAGTGGGATGATGGAGAGCGACCCAACACAATCAAGTAAACCTGTAACTAGCACTAAGAAGAGGTTGAACAACTGGGTCCTGATCATCATTGTCAGTGTCATCGCTATGGCGATTGTGTCAGGTTTAATGACTATCACATGCTACTGTTTTCGTGAGCGAAGAAGAAAAAGAGGGTCTTCTGGAGATTTGGCGAAGAGGAAAGCTAGTGGGTCTCAACCAGCAATTGGAGGGTACTACGGTGAAGGTAGGACCCGTAGGGAGGGTGAGAGCATGGTCTTGTTTGAAGGTTGTCGTGGTTTCAGTAAGGTGAATGAGCTACTGAGTTCGTCTGCTGAATTGTTGGGTAAAGGCACCGTTGGGACCACATACAAAGTGCTGATGGACGGCGACGGTGTCTTGGTGGTTAAGAGGGTCCGAGAAAGAAGAAAAAGAAGAGAGCTCGATGGTTGGCTAAAGGTGATCGGTGGATTGAGACACTCCAATGTTGTGAGTCTCAGAGCTTATTATCAGTCCAAGGATGAGTTGCTTTTAGTGTATGATTTTCTACCAAATGGAAGTCTCCAATCACTTTTGCACGGTACGTCCTGCTATTTTGGTTCAATTATATTGATCGGTTTGACCTTTTTTAGGACTAACAAAAGAGACGTTTCTATGTTGACAACAGGCAACAGAGGACCTGGAAGGACTCCATTAGATTGGGCTGCAAGGTTGAGAATTGCTTCAGGTTCTGCAAAAGGTCTTGCCTTCCTCCATGGTTATGATAAAGCTAAGCTATTTCATGGGAACTTAACATCATCAAACATCATTGTTGATCGCTCTGGCAATGCATGCATTTCTGACATTGGTCTTCACCAATTGTTGCACGCACCCTCCTTCTCGAACAATGCATATAAGGCTCCAGAACTATTGCCCAAAGATAAAAACAATGATAGTGTGAACCAAAGGAAATTTAGCCAGAAGTGCGATGTTTATAGCTTTGGCGTGGTCTTGCTAGAACTATTGACAGGGAAAATGCCAAGTGGGGAGGGAAATACAAGTTTGGTGAAGTGGGTTCAAGGAGTTGGGCGAGAAGAGTGGGCATGGGAGGTGTTTGATTTTGAGCTGTTTGGGTGCAAGCAGATGGAGGAGCAAATGGTGGCTCTCATGCAAGTGGCTTTGCTTTGTGTATCGGAGTTGCCAAGAGACAGACCAAAGATGAGCATTGTCCATAGGATGATTGAGGACATAAGCAGCAAGGGTGCTAGAGAAGTTGACCCTAATTCTATCATGAATGACCTGACATCGGATTCATCGCCTTCTCTTTCAGAAAATGGTATTTAACTTTCACTAGAAGAAGTTGATTAATGTGTCAAATAATGTGTTTGAAGTGACTAAGTTGACAAAAGGAAAGCCATGAGCCTCGGAGAAGTCGAGTTTTCGTTAGAAAATGGTTAACTTCGTCTTATGGAGACTGCTATAGCAGATGCTAGACTATGATATTATATTATATTAAATCCGGAATCTGAATTCCTACGAAGCTATGCCTATGCGGATACAAATAAGAACTTTGATAATATGTTAGTAAAAAGTTTTAAGAGCACGAAACCATAATCAAGAACTAGGCAAGTACCTTTCTCCAATTTCTTGTGTGACGCGACGGGTCATTTACTGAAGCAGATAAAGTGGGGAATCTCGACTATTTAGAAGAGTGAAAACGGGGAGAAAATTTGTGCGAACGACATGAGACAATATTGTGAGGCCCAGAAATTGATAAGCTTAAGAACGGTTAACGTTATTTAGTTAGTAAGACTAAAGAGGCCTTTTGGCTACCCGCACCTCCTTTATTAGGTAGGTATTGTAGTTTTGGTGAAGATTTGACATGCTGAATGCCGATGTTTGTTACTGAGAAGTAGGGTAGGGTAGCACAGGACTTTTTTTTTAATTGCCCACCAAGGAATTTGGTTTCAGAGACAGCCATGAATGAGCTGTTGAGGACCATTCCAGGTGTGAAACAAGAAGCTGACGTGGTAGTAGCCAAGAGCCAACCATATTACGACCATGAATTGCAAATTCTACGTTAATTACAAATAAAATATTAAATTTTATTTTATTTTATAATTATAATTCAAGTTTTAAAAAGTAATAATTAAATATTTAATTCTTTTCGATTCTAACTTGTTTCTATTATCTTTGCTGACATAACTTATCACATGTTCGAAAAATCCTAATTATTAATACACTGTAAACCAAAATTAACACAAATGATAAAGATTAATGAAATGACATTGTTTAATCACATGACTAAAATAATGTCGTTTAAAAAAATAAAATTCCTAAATGCAAACAAAAATTAGATAGCATTGTTTAGTCACATAAATAAATCCCAAAATCTATTCAAAGTTCTTACGAAATGTAAACAAAAATTAAATAACAGCAACATGAGAACTGAAAAAGGAGAGGGATTAAAATAATTTGGGGAGTTCAATTTTTTTAAACTATGTAATTTTAGTTATGTGATTAAGCGACATCGTTTTATTAATCTTCACCACTTATGTTAATTTTAGCTAACATGTGATTTTTGGAATATGTGATAAGTCACATTAGCAAACACTACAACAAAATGTGAAGATTTTAGATACAAAAGGTGAAATTTTTAGACGCTTTTTTGCGTCTTAAAAATAATTTTAGACGCTTTATAAAGCGTAAAAAAAATAAGTGCCACAAATACTATTTTAGACGGTTTTCTTAGACACATAAATGCGTCAAAAAAATATAGTATTTTTTATGCATCTAAGCGTCAAAAAAACATAAATTTTTTACACATTTAAGCGTCGAAAATCTAAATGTCGAAAATTTATCTACACATAGATGTGTCAAAAATATACTTTTTCGATGATTTTTTTAGACACATAAATATTATTTTAGACGCTTTGTATAAGCTTTTAGATGATTTTTTCTGTCGATATTTTTTACTTTTAGACATTTTTTTACGTTAAAAAATTCCACTTTTTTTAAGTAAAATAATAAGCTTACAATTTGAGTTTTTGCATCTTTTTTAAATTATAAATTTATTATTATAATAAATTAATCACATATTTATTATTATAATAAATTTTACAAATAAATCTAAAATATGTGATTAATCACTTATTGTAATTACCACTTTAACTTGAAGTATCCATATATTTATTCCATTATTGCCCTTGAGGTTTGAATACATTACTTAGAAGGTCTTCCTCTGTAGAAATTGCGACAGATGCAACATTATTAAGCGTGTGTGCTCATTAATCATATGAAAAGAGAAAAATGAATTCAAGGATTTATTTTGTATGCACAAGAAGTGCAACCCAGTACATATTAGACATCTTATAGTATTAACGACTAAGTCAAACAAAAAGAACATGAACTTTGTAGCTATAAATCTCAACTTCAAAAGAACATCTCTAGTATATTTCCTTACAAGTCAAACCTCACATTCCATCGACCGTTCATGTCTACATTCAGAGTCCAATTATTTTCCTTAATCTGAAAATAAGGTACCTGAAAGATAGAGAGAAGAAAAATAACTTATAACAGTGCAAATGCAAGTTAATTATATGATTTGATGGAAAATTACAATGTCAAAGTTCCAGATTAGCTAAGAAAGTAAACCGAAGCGAAGCATATTTGACAAAATCGTGCCATATAACTTAACCAGAACATCACGATTATGTATAAGTGTATCAAGCAATAATAGTTACTTTAAAGAAGAATGCAGAATTTCGATCCTCCATTTGCTGACCCAGGACCTCTTTTTTAATAGTTTGAGACTTGAAAGCTTAACAACCCAAAATTTACAGACATGGACAAACAAACTTATCTGAAATTCTGAGTCCTAAAAGTACCATGTGTTGTCTCTGCAATACCTCAACTAATTGCAGAGACTACAGATCGACAAGCTCACAGCATAAAAGTATAAATCGAATTTCTCGAAAGAAAGAACAAAATATAAAAGTCCAGTCTAAATGTTTATCTGAGTAACAGTTTAGTAAAATCCAATGAGAAACAGTTAACAGTTATATACTTACCCTTCACTAACTAGGTTTAATGCCAGATTCACTAAAAGACTTTTTGAAAGTCCTAATTTATTAAGGACCGAAGTAAGAGAAGCATATGGATGCTGCACATTGAGTTCAAAATTTAGAGTAGGCAATATCAAATGCTCAACATCATTGACACTCACAAAAGGGAGTAAAAGAAGTCAATCTACATGACACTAACAAAAGGGAGCAAGTATGTTAAGAAAGCAATATCCTGCTTATGGGAAATTTCATAAGAAGCTTTCAACACATTGTTTAAAGGGCGTGGTGTCCCCTCAGACTTCGCAGCAAGAAATAGAGCAGCAGTGGCAATTAACTACGAGAGAGAGTAATTAAAAACCATTGCTATCATCAGTCGGATTTCACAGCAGAACAACAATGATGCAGAGCAACATTGGATTTCACAGTAGAATAACAACAGATCAAAAAGAATGTAATGTAGAAAATACAGGATAAAAAGAAAGAAATAGCAATATCTGTTTCTAAATTTCTAAACAGAAAAACCAAAAATTTATGACTCAACCTGTAACAGTGACAAAGAAAAGGGAAAAAAACATCACAGCAACACCAGTCCATAAATTAAAGTATAAAAATAAGAAAAGTAGCTTCACAGCTTTCTAAATACGTGCACAAACATGGCAAAAATAAAGAGCATAAAGCTGATAATTTAAAAAAAACTTACGGTTGGTGGAGCCAAACATGGTCCACTACAATCACGAAGGCCCAAAAGTAGTTGATCCTGAAACCAAAACACATAGAAGATAAAAATTTATTAGATACAAAAAATAGAAATGAAAAGGAAATTAACTCTATAATAATGCAGATTCTATACAAATTTGTCCATCTACTATACAAATGATTCCTAAAACTATGAAATTTGCAAACCATTAACTACAACATAATGCTTTTAGTAAAACTTAGGAATTAGAAGAACTCTTTAACAAACATAAAGAATTGCCTTTTAGCATCACTCCAAAAAATTGCAAACAACGAGCAAATAGTTCTTGAAAAGGTTTGCCTGTATAAACCACCTGTTGCTAAAACCAAAGAATTAAATCACATAACTGTAAAAGTACATATATATATAGCATATTGACATCAGAGCACAAATTCTCTAGTAGTAGTATCAAAATGATAGCACTTCGGACTAATAAAGATCTTTATGAATGGTATAGAAAATGCATGAGACCAATTTGTCTGAAGATAAAGCACAAAGATAAGCACAGTATCAATCTTTTGTAAGCAATACTACTTTCTGAGCTCTTAAACATAAGAGACGTTTGAAATTAGAAACATGCGTTAGCATATAACAGATGAGTCGTCAAAGAGATGTCTAAGTTTCCCCAACTTCAAATAAATTTCAATGGTCAGGAGAACCACGCAGATGCAGACAGAAATTAAGGAAGAAAAGCAAAAATAGAGGATGAAAGTTTAT
>JANIIA010000009.1:60657367-60668224 GCA_027478495.1 Erythroxylum alaternifolium | reverse complement strand
AATTATGAATTATGTATGGATGCCATTGAGTGAAAATGTGAATTTGCGTATGGATAAGGTTGAGTTGAAATTAGGGATACTTGAGGAAATAATTAATTTTAGATGATGAATTTTTGAACAAGAATTGTGGATACATATGAGTAAGATGTGTTATGGTATAAAAGCATGAAGATGAATCAATTATGGTTAAGGTGTTTTTTTTATTAGATTAAGCTCACGTTTTACGATATTCTGGATAGTTGGACTTTGAAAATGGGGTATCAAAGCACGAGTTAGACTTCGAAAATGGGGTCTAACAGTTGTGGTATCAGAGCACGAGTTAGACTCAAGAAACGAGGTCTAACACACCTAATCAATTATGCAACGCAAATCATAGCAGTTGAAATTAATCTCTAACAGGCCTAGTGCATTATCAGTTAAGCATTAATGAACTTTAATGATTGTCAACTAAATTCTCTAACGTATGTCATATTTGCTGTCGCAATATATTCTTATATCCCAATAGAATAAAACACTATATGTCTATATGAATTATTAAATTGAGACTCATTAAAAATAGGCATCCATTGACGATTGCATACACATTCTGGTATATTTCGATCCTCAACATGCATGTTATTTCATCAAATTAAACCTAGAACTAAAATATCTCTATTAAGAATCACCTAATCCTTTCAAATTAATTAACTGTAGGCCAAACAATTAAAAGCGTTAAACACAGGATGAAATAAACAGCCAAGCTAGTAAGTAAATCAATTCAAACCACCATAAATCACATACACACAATCAATTAGGCTTCCGTATAGAATACTAGTAAATAAAATTAGTTCATAATATTAATAATAAATATAAACATGTTCAACAAATTTAGAGAATTCATTCAATTAAATTTAGAATCAAACTAAAATAAAAACAACAAACTAAACCCTAAAATTACTCCCTTATGAAGAAAGAATGTGTGGCCTTCAATCTCCAATATGAGAGTCTCCTATTATGTCAGCTGGAAGTCTCCTCCCTCTTCTCTTTTTTTCTTTTCTGTTTTCTCACGTTATAAAACCTTAAGAAACCATCTTAACAAATATCTTTCCACATGCAACAATGTCCCCCTTCAATCCTCATCGTGCCCCACAGTTTAAGAATTTCAAAACAATTAAAAAACCAAGTTAGTTTGGGAAACTGATTCGCATCAGAGTTTCAAAGTGCTTTCTAGGTATATTCTCCACCTATCGTAGGTCTAGATGTCCTCTTTCTATGGGCTCTTGAATCACCTCAATTGGTCATGTACAATTCAAGATATGGCCCAATCTCCATGACTTGGTCAGCAGATATCAGAGTCAACAGCAATTGCAAATTCTTTGCTGATTTCGACTTATCAAACGATAGAACTGGGCTTTGACTTCTACAAATGAATCGTAGTCCATCCTCATAGCTTTGTTTAAGATTTTGAATCTCCCCAATTGGAGCTCAAATGAAGAAGATGTCTTAAAAAAACTGAACTATGCACGTTTCTAGCAAAAATCGCCTTTCACCTATACAAGTGAACATAAATCAAATTTAGTCGATTTACTAAGGTAAAACCCATCAATGAGTAATCAAAACGTAAGCAATTGAGGACATAAAATATAGTATAAAATTAGCTTATCAGAGATCTTTTCCTTAAATCGAAGTTAAGTATTCTTGAGTTTCTCCCTTTTATATTCAATTGATTTATTTTGATTACTTGTTAATTTAGTTAATTATTTAATTAATCGAAAGCTTTCCATTTTATTTTATTAATTCAAATTAAGAAACTACTGCTTAGTTCTCTTTGGATTTGAATTGGTTTTATGACTACTAAAAGAATTTAGAGAATTAGAATTAACTTTGAGGGTTTTGATAGTTTCGTTGTGTTATTTTATAGTTTACCGCTATTCTCCTGTCTTGTATGACTCGTGCTTTTAAGATAGGTGAATTGCAATATAATCCAAAAATTGAGAAGATAATGTACCATTTAAGGAAAAAGACTAAGGAAGGAAGCGATCATTCACTTCCAGAAGTGAAACTTGAGATAGATCTAACAATCGATGAAGACTCCAATTTACTTATTTAATAAAAAGGACTTCAAAATTGACCTCCCAAGAGGTGGTATAGCCCCGCACGGGTAACACTATCTTTTTAGAGTAAAAAGAATAATAAGTCGTGAAAAGTGTCTAAAAGTCTCCCAGAGTTTTGGGTTTTCACGTTTTAAATACATTTAATTTACCTAGGACCAAACCGTAGATCACGATGTCTCTTCTAGGAGGGGTATAGACTCTGGCATCCCCATACCCTAGACCGTAGATAATTATATTTCTTTTTTAGGAATGATTATCTAATCATAGCCTGAAGTGAAATAATAGAAGCTTTAGTATCTTCCTTTAAGTTCACTTCCTCCTCTGCTACCTTATTGTCATTCCCTGCCACTATATTTTAAATTGTCCTTACTTGCATTTGTGTCCCGAGTCCCGACTCATTTTAGTCACACCAAAAGTATAAGCCTGTAACCATTTTATTGTCCAATTCCGTTCTGTCAAGTTGAGAAAATTTCATCTTATTAAACCTCGTAGGAGACTTGCACTCCTTTGAGCTCTTTCTTGCTCCAATTGATTGTTTTCATGATGTAATTGTAGCATTAACGTCTTCAAATCCTTTATAATTCGTGATTACTTCATATTCATTTCTTGTAGCTGATTTTTCATAGCCCGGCCTGAGTTTAGCTCAAGTTGGCCGAGCCCCAGCCGGTAGTCCAGGCCAAGATCCTGACCAGAATGTATAAACCGACGTTGTGTTGTCAAAGTTCTTGTTTAAAAATAGTATCAGGCCCTTCGGGTCAAGCGTAACTCGAGCTTGGCCGGGCCCATTGTCATCCCCAACTCTTCCAATCTACAAACCTCACCAAATCTTGTTTCCAATTTACCCGACCTTTGATACTAAGGATTTAATTTGTCACCAAAAAATACAAGAACAATCCAAAGAGCTTAGATAGAGTGAAAGAAGAACAAGGCTGAGAAAAGTTGAAATGGAGCTATTTTGTATTGATCTCTTTGTTCTATTTTGTATTACAATATATATTGTATTTATACACATTTAAAGATAAAGTGTATGAGTAAGTATTTGATTCTATCTAAACCAAGTGATCAATTTGTATTTGATCCTGTATAAACTGAAATGATAAGGGATAATGAGAATTTTATCTAATATAATTACAACAGAAAGATTGGATAAGGATTAGGAACACTATCTGTTTACAACCATAACTCTGTATCATCACGACTCAGTAACTAACGCAACGAGATGCATGAAATCTTCAACATTACATTTCCCGTGTTCGGATAAAATGACGTTTTGCTGTTACTCGTGCCTTTGTCAAGACATGGAATTAGAAATTTGAATCTCTAATTTGTTAAAATAGGAAGGAGTACATGGGATAAGGGGCCTAGCGATAGCTGGACTGCCAGGCAGTTGGTGATAGATTCTGTATTATATAAATAAAAAAGTTTGCCGTGTTTTATATTGCGGAGCCAATGGACTTGAATTATTTAGACGTGGCAGATGAGGAACCAAAAGAGCCATCTCATTGCTTCTCTATGATAGCTGTACGAGGACTACGCCTGAAACCTGGAAAAATAAAAGATTCCTTGAATGCTATTAAGGCGCCAGCTAGAGTCCTGCTCTGTCATGTGGCCCTGCCGACCGACTACGGGTAGAACATTTGCTTCTCAGAATGTACGATTGTCACGTTCTCTTCACTCCTGTCAATTTTATTCTCCCAATGTATAAAAATTAGTTGCGATGATTCACAATCAATGATAATCGTTTATCCTTTGCATTATATTTATATAAATGAAAATTTGACATCACGAAAGTACACAAATGAGTTTGAGATGAAAGCTGAAATTTGCAGAACAAAGTAAATACCATCTAAAAACAACCAAAAGCCCTAACATTCCACGAAATCTATTTTTCTGTTGATTGTTGGGGAGATTGAAGCCTCGAAGAAGAGACAAAGATGATTATTTTCTAACAGAATCCAAGCGATGTATACGCCTAGACATCAATAAATGTTGTTGTTGATACCCAAACCACATCAGGATGTCTGTCATGTAGGCAGGAACAAACGCAATATGATTACCTCATAAGGCTTTACCAAAACCCCAAAATAATTTTCAACCATGAGTGTTCAAGGCCTCCCATACTAAGTTCTTAGGAATTGGATTGGCAATATCCCTGGCCTGCAAGGCAACAGCTCGAAGAGTCTGACATGTCATTACGTTGGCCTTCCAGAAAGAAGCAATATTGTAGGGTAAATAGTGCTTCTTGCATAGCTCCCTAACACAAGGAGAAATAGTCCTGAGATGGCATCTAGGCAATCGAGGAAACAAATGGTGTTCGATCTGAAACTGCAATCCACCGTGAAACCAATCCATCCAAGAAGAGCACATGATGTCCAATGTTCCATTCGTTTGCTTCTCAAACCAATCATTCCCTTTTGGAGGGCCAACATAAATACCGGTCGAGAAGTGATTTAAACAGAATTGAACATGTTGAATTCCGGTCACCGCAAAACTTACAACCACAAACACAAGTCTCTCACCCCAATTGGGTAAGCATGAAACAAGTAAAGGATACCAAATCCAGAATACAACCAATCCCAGAATCTCTTGACCCCTATTGGGCACACTTCTCTTAGAGAACAGCAGCAAGAAAGATTGAGCAAACAAATTAATCCTAGCAAAACACATCACAGGATAAAATGTCCAATGCTGATAACTGACCAAGAACCTCGCAACGCAATCAAAATTCATTTTCCTGTTATAAAAGCAGGACTTGAGAGAACTGAAAAATTTTGAAGACACCGCGAAGAAAGGCATGTGTTGCAGATCTGGATCAAAATCGAGACTATTACATGCAATGTGATGGGCATTATGAGTCCATTTCCACCAGCCAATGCTAATTCCTGCAAGACAATTTCCAGTTAAGATCTGTATAAAGCGATTGAATCCAGGGCTTATCATGATATTGTAATGCCCTGAATCATGTCCAACCCACCCACTTTGTATCCACGTAAAGCCAATCAATCCACCAGAGAGCAAATGTACCCAAGTGCTGTTGGAGCACAGAACCCCACATACACTCAGGGAAAGGAGAAGTATCATGAGGCAAATAGAAAACAAAACCCCATGTCCTTTCTTTTCAAACATGCCCATTTTGGAAAACTCGGCAACGAGTTTCCTGTAGTCCTTGGAGACTTCAGAGACAGAGTAATCTCGGAGATAATAGCCAGTGAAGAACTTGTCGAGATGACGCCATGCAGTGGCTGGATGGTAAGCGACGAAAGCGTCAGTAACGTCTTGACCAGCGAGGTTTAAGAGAGGGAGCTGGCCACCAGGATGGTCTTTGGTCCAGTCAGTGACGTTGTACACCTTGCCCTGTATAGAGATCCACAGATCTCCAGCTTTATTATGCTTCTCAAGATCCTTACGCGAAATGAAATTTCGGTTCGAATCTGCCATTGTACAGAGAGATACCTGACAAAAACTCTTCAATAAATTAACTAATCACAAGCTCTCCTTCTCTTTCTCTGTCTCTATCCTTTTTGGCATGGGAGAGAGATACTTTGATTTGGGGCGAGTGAGTAGCGCAGAAGACATAGGCGTCCGTTGATATAGAGCTGCAGGCGATCCAATATCATTTATTTAATTCTTAAATTATTTTTTTTTGCAGTGAATGTCCAACTTAAATACCTCAATGCGTTAAAATTAAGAAGTTACTTATTATTTCTCGCTGAATCAGATTCACCTTACGTTGGAGATAACGTGTAAGGCATATTCTTTAGAATATAAAGTCAAACTAACAAAAGAGTCCTGGTCATGATGCTGAGAGATATTATTTTTCTTCCGGTGTAAGTTGCCCGGCTCTTACTTCTTGGTCTCCTTTCATTGCTTCTTCCTTAAGTTTATACTACTCAATTGGTAGGTTGTAACTTTACATATGATATTATTATTTTGATAAATAAAATTACTATTTACCTTTATATATTTTATTAATTACATTTGATATTTTAATATTAAAGATAAAATACCTACAATTGAAATTATAATAATATCATAATTATGAGATTCAATTTGTATTTATATGTTATTCCTAAGTTGTTCCTGATTTTAGTGTTATCAAGACGAGATAGTGATAAAATGGTAAAATTAGCATACATTTTATTTTTTGTTATGAAGAAAGTAATTGATTGCATAAATTAAAGTATAAAGATACTTAAATAAACGTATAAGTACTTATTAGAGAACAAGTTCACTAAATTGACCCGATTATGATGATCCTAAATGGAATATTACTTATTTGTCTATGGATCTTTTTATTATGATGATTGTATAATTGATTCTTAGACTTGAGATTGCAAAAGTATCTCATATGGGAATTCCAATATTTTGATATTACTTATAACATATCCTATATAAACCATATGAAGATAATTGACTAGGTTAATAAAGCATTCGTTTGACTAGGTTAATAAAGCATTCGTTACTCTAAAGTAATAAGACAGAACATCAATAAAACAAGACGAAGGATGCAAATTTACGTCATTTTGATTCTTGTTTGTTTAACTTGTACTTAAAACAAAACATGAACCAGACCAAGTATTTTAGGCACAATATAACATTAATCATCAAACATTGAGGAATAAATAGATAATCAACTAAGTACTTATCAAGTTCCCCCCACACTTAACTTTAGGCCATCTTTAGGCAAAACGAAAGATCAAAATCAAAATCAAAACACTTCCTCTTTAATCTTATTTCCTAAGAATAAACAATCATATGAAAGAAGGAATAACTTTTAAAAATCATAACAAGAATTGAATATTCAATATTTTTACTCACGATCAATTAATAACCATTCCCTTGAAAAATTGAGCAATATAAGTTTAGATTTTGTCAAGTTGTGTTTAAATAAGATTAATTTATAGATGCACTCAAACACCTTTCATGATCAAAACATTCCATGACTTTGCATATCTTTTTAGTTCACCACCACTAAAGAATCATTTGCATAACATGAATCAAAGAAATTTTCAAGGTTGTAATAGGGCTAAAGGTTAAGGTGAGAATATTTTGGTCATGTAGTTCAAAAGTCACCAAAACTAGTGATGCAGGAAGAACATTCAATGAAGTATTAAGTGTATAAATTAACATCCAATCAAGTTTAGTATCTTCAGCTATAATGAATGCAAAAACTCTATTCTACATATTAGATTTAAGACTTTAGGCTACAAACCATATGAAGAACAAAATATTATAAGAAATCACATATAATAATAATGATGAATAATCCATCACAATAATTTCTCCCTTACTTACATCACAATCGACTTATCCATTTTTTACAGTTTTGGGAGGAAAGATTAACATAAACTACTTATCACTATAAGAAAACAACACAATCCATAACGTTTTATTGATAAAATATTGTTGAATAACGTCACAAAAAGTTTGAAGTTTCTATGACGTTTTATGAAAACGTTGCAAATTTGTAACACTTGTTGCGATGTTTTTAATTAAAACGTCACAAAATAGAAACTGCGAAATTTTGTTGAATAAAATGTCACTGTTGGCTATTTAAAAGTAACATTTTCTTCTCGCATGTTCATTTCCCACCATTTTGCTGGTTTCTTCTTTGACGTTTCTTCTTCTCTGGTTTCTTCTCTCTGCCTTCTTCCACCCAAAATTGGTTTCTTCTCTTTGCGTTTTTCTCTCTGCAGCATGCGAAATGCAACGCAAGGTTTACACCACCCGGGCTCTGTATTTCGCTTTGTTGGTGGTTTCCATATTTCACCGTCATCATTAGAGCCCTTGATTCTCAGGTTTTCATTTACAAGGAATTGTTCCCTTTGTTGAGTAGCTTTTTTATTTCTCTGTTTTGTATCTTATCTTTCTAGTTGTGCTTGCATTTTCTTATCTCAGAATGATTATGTAACTTAGGGATTCATATCAATCTGTTTGGATTAAAAATTTTCAGAGAAAATTTTGGTTTTTAATTTATTTTATCACAGTAACGATGAGATTGGAGAAGTGTTGCTTTTGATCCTCAACTATATTGTCAATTCTACTGCTGCACTACCCAGTGCTTCCTGATCTTGATGTTTCTCCACCTTCATATTGAGTTAAATTGCAAAAGTTTAGTTTTGTGAACAACTTTCCAAAAACATGTACGGGCTATTTTCATTACTTTCCAAGAAGTAGTAACTATATTCATTCAAGTATGCCTCAAATTTAAGCTTCTCATTTTCCTGAACAAGAGTTATGATTATAGCGACTTGAATCATAGGAAGCTTTGAGAAGATCATTGTTTAAGGAAATAAGTATCGTTGACTTCATCTGTCTATTGTGTTTTGGGGAAATAAATCTTTGGGATTTTAAAGGATTGATTATGTTAGATTCATAGCTTCTTGTTATACTTTTGGAGTTACAAAATGAATTTGGTTGATTCTGTAGTTCTTAATAATGAGGTGGTTTATGTATATATGGTGAAGTTGAATGTGCATCAAAGTATCCTACCTTATACTAGCATTGACAAATCTTTTACCCTAGGGCTAGAGTTGGAGGTGGATGCTATTAATTTGAGATGGAATGCAATTTTTATGATGCATATGTTTCCCACTTAAAGTGCTCATCTCTTGCATTGTTTGGTACTCTATCAACCAATCTGAAGCATGTTTATATCTGCAAAAGAAAATAATGAAACTTTCAGTAAGCATGTGAACTTACCATATCTATCGGTTTTCCTTCAGTTTGCACCTTATAAGAGACCTGTATTGAGCAAATTCCATTTACTTCTGGAAGGTAAAGGTTCTCATACTTAAAGTTAATGGAATGCTTGTTTCATAAAGTGAATTGCTCTCTGATATTTGGTTTCAATAGCAGTTGGCAAAAACATAATATCTGATATGTGTTAGCCAATAATGCTAACTTGAGTAAGTTGCAGTCATGCTTGTGCTTTAGGTGGCACCTAAATATAGTTTCTTTTTCTATGAGGTAAGGTAGTCAATTTCATCCTAAGATTCGAAAACAAAACTTTGAAGATTTCATTGGTTAATTTATTTTCTTCCTTTTATTTAGAAATAATATCCATACCTGAAAGCTAAAACTTATGGCTTCATACAACTCCAGCTCGACTTCTAGCATTTCACACTTGTGTAGGTGCCAATGAGGAAAGGTTGACTCCAAAATGGTACAAAGAACACGGTAAATATGTTCTGGTCATAGTTTTCCTAATTTGAATTTTTAAGTTTGCTTCTTTCACTACCAAAAGGATGTTCCAAATGTCTATTTGACTATATTATTTTAATATTGTAACAGGTATTGAATTGGTTCTTGGCACTCGAGTTAAGTCTACTGATGTTAAATGTAAGACACTTCTAACTACAACTGGGGAGACCATAAGTTACAAGATTATCATCATTGGGATTGGTGCTCAGGTATTAAACTGATCTTGCAATTCTTTACTCCTATTTCTACCTTTAGTAGTTGGCTAATAGTTTTGTACTCTATTCAAGAGTAAGAATTGATTTTTGTTCCAGTAGCAATTTTAGCTTTAGCCTTGTTATATGTAGAAATAAATATCAGATTGGTAAATTAATAACATTTTTAGCCTATATTTTAACTTGGGCTATGACTCTCATATTTTTCTTTTCTTCACCAATTAATCAAAAGAAATCCCTTTGGTTGCAGGAATGGAAAAGAATCCACTCCAAGTTTGTTTTCCTCTAATTTCCATTTTCTGAAATGTAGGCTTTGAAGCTTGAAGAATTTAGAGTAAGTGGATCAGATGCAGAATATGTTTGTTATTTAAGAGACTCAGCTAATGCAAATAGACTCGCTAATGTGATACAATCTTGTGTTGCTGGGAATACCATTGTCATTGGGAGTGGATACATAGGAATGGAGTGCACCGCATCTTTGGTGATCAATAAAATAAATGTGACTATGATTTTTCCAGAAGCACATTGTAGTGAGCAATCCAAGTCTGATTATCATATCCACAAAACTAACTTTTTCCTGAGAAGCTTTAACTGACAAATGTTAATTATATGATTTTGGTAGAAGATTTATTTGGCAAGCCTTTTGTTGCTTCCAAATCTTCCAAAAAAATACTATTTTCTTAAATGACATTTCAAAATTTATAATAAATATTACTAGTAATATATTTCTATACAACAGAGTGACAAAGATAGAGAAGAGTGTGACCAGATGAAGCTATGGTATCACACTCATTATGACGAAAGTAAAGGTCAATGGACAACTACCGAATGCAGAGAAAAATAGGTGAGTACATAGTTCATTTACAAATATTTCTCAAATGAGACTGTGTATCTAATTAATTCTTAATTTTTCAGGAATTAATGGGTAAGGAATTGGCAGATTCAATAGAACAAGGTCATCCGATGATAGAGGATGAAGTGTGCGACAAAGTCTTGGGCATTAGATCAGATTACATTGTTGGCATGGGAGTTAGGCCTCGACCACAAGGGAAGACTTTGGTCAGAAAGAGACTTCGAGATGAACTAGAGGAGTCGAAGAAGGTTAATCAAGAGTTACAGTCTCAAGTCGATGAATTGAATAAAAAAGTTGAACAAATGTAGGATCAACTAACTACCGAAGTTGAACAACAAAGAATTGAATTTGAACAGCAAAAAAAGCTCTTGGAACTTTTATGTTCTCCACATAATATTTGTTTAGGTTAGATATATGTACTCATATTGATATATTATATACTTATGACTATTTACTATACACTTATGACGTACTTTTGATATTAATTAGTGTATTA
>JANIIA010000009.1:60637270-60657267 GCA_027478495.1 Erythroxylum alaternifolium | reverse complement strand
TTCTTCAATGGAGTCATCGGTTGTTCTTCGATCTTTTCACTGTAACTCTCTTCCTCCCTCTAATATGTGTCTGTGTGAAATGACTATTTACATATGCGATGAACCTTGCACGAATTTCGCTTAAGTTTCTGGCCACTGTTTGTTGTTTTTCTTTTTCTTTGTTGGGTAATATATAGTTTTCAGACATTTGCTTTCTGTTTCTTCCGCTACTTTCCTCCTTACCAAACAGTAACTTTGTTGTAATCCTCCAACCGCTGTCTCTTTTTCTTGTTGCTTTCTTTCTGTGTTTATTGAGTTGTAATTATACTCGAATTCGGTCTCCGAAGCTAAAGCTAGGCTTAAGTTGTTGTGATCTGTTGAGATCCTTATTTACATTAGCTGAAGCGTCTAGCATTAACTTTTTATATCAAGTTCAACAACCCTATTGTGTGCCGCGTAGCTTATCGATTTGCTTAAACTAAGCATATTATACATTTCTCAATCTGGATAACGAAGTTAGTTAGTGTACCGAACTCAATTTGCTTGACAGTATGGCATGTGTCATTGTATGATACAATCACATGGAATTGCTGGTTAAAATTCTTGGTGTTAGGAAATGCGTAAATGGATATATCAGGCTAAAGTTGTAACTAAATTCCTGTTTTAAAGGCTTGAGCTGCATCCATCACTCGGTCATGTTGTGTCTTACAAAATTTAAAAAGTTGTTGACAATTAATATTCCTTTCATTTTGTTGCATAACATCAACAACACAATTGTTATCAAGAGTTGATGATTGTTGCATATTTGTATTTTAGAGTTGTCATTTTTGAAAGTTAATGGTTGTCAACAATTAATATTCCTTTCATTTTGTTGCATAACATCAACAACTCAATTGTTATCAGGAGTTGATGATTGTTGCATATTTGTATTTTAGAGTTATCAAGATTATGCAGATACACATGGGTAGTTTTTCTCCTCTGTGGTTTATAGTACTTCGGTGCTTTTATATTGCTACTGAATTTATGGGAATTATCATTTATGCATGATACCTTCTTAACACGACTAGCGTGGTCTGTATTCATGATCAGATGTGTCTTTTCTCAGGTAATACATGTTCAAAAAGCCCAAATATTTATAGAAAGCTTCTCTCTTCTCCAATGAAGCGAAATGTGATGCTGGTATCATGTGTGAAGACATCTGAAAATACTTCAATAGCCAAGGCAGATGGTTAGCTTATATTCAATCAAATTAGGCTTTACTTGCTCTTTGCTTATTTAATGCAGTTCCCAGATAAGGATGATTGTGTATTAATTTGTTCCAGAGTTTTGTTGCAAGCATAGCAAATCGCTAGCAATCACCGTGCCAATGATTTCTATGAGTAAACTGTGATCCATATTTGGAAATTATTATGCTAGATTTGAAATCTGTTTCTAAAGTGATGGTCGCTTACAGTTTGACAGTAGACTTTAGTGGTTGTGAAGAAGCAGGCTATGAGTCTATGCTTGAAATGACAAAGAATTTCCATCATTTTGAGGAAAATTCTTTGATTTCTAGTGCAACCAAATGTTCTTAATTTGTCAACAATAAAATTCTTGAGGTGCATGGCTAGAAAGTGATTTCACATTTGGTTTACGTATCAACTTTAATATGTTATTTTAGAAATCTCTTATTGCAATTGCTCATTTTTGTTACACAAATATAGCTCTAATTCAGTTTCTAATTTGGTCAATGTGCAATCATTATGTCTTTGATTGGATGATGTTCAAGTGTTTATCTATTTATAAACATAACATTCTAAAACTTGAACCTTATGATGGGGCAGTTTCATCAGGTGTTGCTAAACAAGGCTCTTTGGAAAAGAATACTCTTCAACGTATAACTTTCCCAAATGGATTTGAAGTGAGATCTCTCATCAATTAGTTTAGGTTGCTTCTAAACTTTGGTGATGAATTTTATGATTTGAGTCCTTGTTGGTGGCTTACTATGTCAATTAAAAGGGGTAACATTTCTTTACAATTCAGATCAAGTTGAGCTTCTATAACTATTTTCTCATATTTAGGATTAAGATGTAAATCACCCTTTAAATCAAGAAACTTCAGGATTACATCAACTTGTTTGAGGATGATGTATGTTTGAAATTGTTGCACATCAACCACCATTTAGAGCTCCTGGAATTGCAAGAAGTTGATGCCAAAAATGGTGGCATAAAAGGTCAATCAACATGCTGCAACCAGCAAGCTATCAAAGAACTTCACAAAGAGGGGGAACAATATACTTCAGCAAGGGAAAATGGGAAATTGGATATGCCTTGTCTAACCTCTCTCACAAGTGATACATCCTATAATGTGAAAAGTTCTCTGCCAGCCGTGGAAAAAACTTTTGTAGAGCCACTATGCATACAGAATCCAGAAAGTTCTGATGATCATGTGACTACTCATATTGACAGCAACCCACCTAAGGACAACAATGAGAAAATTGTCCGGAAAGATTATTTAGAAGTAAAGGAAAAAGCAAGTGAAAATAATTGTGGGACGGAAGAGAAAGCTGATGATTTTCATTTTTGTTATTGTGTGTGAGTTGAGATTGTGATAGGACAAAGTATTTGAAATAACATACTGTACATTGCTTTTTTTAATGATATACTAAAAAAATTGATTACTTTGTACTTTGCACCTAGATCAAAAATAAAATTTGAATAATTATTAAATAAATAAAATTCATAAATAATATTGAATAGTTATTAAACAAATAAGATTTAAAAATTTTGTATTTTAAAAAATAATTATTAAAATTAAAATTTTATTAAATTAAAATGATTTTCGAAAATGGAAAAAATAATAATTAAAAAATAATACAACTATCTTCGATGTTTTTGTATAAACGTCTCAAAAAGCAACACTTCGTGACGTCTTAAAAATGTCGTGGAATGTAACTTTCCGTGATGTTTCCAAAAACGTCGTAGAATGTGACTTTACGTGATGTTTCCAAAAACGTAACGGAATGTGACTTTCTGTGACGTTTCCAAAAAACGTCGCGGAATGTGATTTTCTGTGACTTTTCCACAAAACGTCGTAGAAAGACCAATCTTTTAGTGACGTTAATTAAAACGTCGCAGAATGTCCGTGTTTTCCATGACTTTTTATGGGAAACGTTGCAGAAATCTTTTGTCTACACCACATTTGACGACGTTATTTGTGATGTTTTTTAAAATGTCACAAATTATATTCTGAGGTGTTTTTTGAGATTTTGTGATGTCTTTTAAATGTCGCAAATTGGGCTATTTTCTTGTAGCGTATAAAACAAATGATTTTCTCATTGATAACTTTTTTCTTTCATAAATATATTTTTTCTTTTTTCTTAAAAAACAAAGAGAAAACAAAACTACATTAATAATGCAGTTCATTCATAGGAAATAAAAATCACATTCCATCAATTATAACCAACCTGCGTATATGCACACCCCTGCACTTATTCTCATGTGTATCCACAAACATCAACAATTAGAAATGCTCCAATAGCTTTAAAGCTTGGGTAGAACATTTTATTAAGTTAAAGGCTCATAATGTGATTAACACAAAAAGAAAAGGCTAGTATAACTTAAAGGGCTTAACAAAAGGATAAATCATATCATTAGGTAGGTTATTTGGCTAATATAGCTTACAAAACAAAGAATGTCTACCTCATTTCTATATTAATGCATATGATAAAAATGTGGTTTCGAATAGAAAGTCAAGGCAAATTCAAGATGTACATGCCATGGTGGTGTCAGTCTAACTCAAAATCTTACTAGCTTATGTCTACCACCTAGTCACTATTCTTCTAAAAGAAACATACACTAACCAAACATAAGCGTAAAAATACATGCTTTAATTAATGCAAAATTTTTGGTTGATTTGTCTCTTTAATTTTAACTATATAATTTAAAAGTAAGATAAAAATAGAGAATGTTTGTTTTTTAATATATATGAAAACTTGCAAAAGAATTTAGAAGCACACATAAGAAACAAGTTCCCCACCCCCACACTTCAAAATTACACTGTCCCCAATATAACATTAAATGTAAGAGATGTAGCATTCAACAAAAACAAAAATTGCAAAAATGTAAAGGAAAAGGAACAAACTCTCCTTTGGTTGCTACCTAAGAAGTGCCTTTGTTTACTATCATTGGCCGGACTTCATGTTTTCTTCATCACGAGTTATCATCTAGATCTTTAAGTACTACCACTTCCACATTCTCCATTAGAAATCTTTCATAGCAAGGCTTTAAGCAATGATTATTCATCTTAAATGTCTTTCTGAATTTTAGACTCTGTATTTTTATTGTTCCGTATGAAAAAAATTAGAAACCGCAAAAGGACCAACCTAAAAAGAACGCATCTTTCCTATAAACAATTTAAGTCTAAAATGATAAAGAAGCACTTTTTGACCAATAACAAAGCTTTTCTTTGATATCATCTTATTATAGAAAGCTTTGGTCTTTTCCTTGTGTATCATTGTAGTCTTATAAGATTCACTTTTCATATCTTTAAGCTCTTGTAATTGTAGCTTTCTATGCACTCCTACATCATCAAGATTCGTGTTACAATGCTTGATAGCCTAATAAGCCTTGTGTTACAGCTCTGTAGAAATATTACACTACTTGCCAAATATCAATCTATATAGGGAGATGCCAATTAGTGTTTTATAGTTTGTCTTATAGGCCTATAATGTGTCTTTTAACCTCAAGATCCATTCCCTCTTGTTACGTTAAACTATTTTCTCTAGGATCAATTTAATTTCTCTGTTGGATGCCTCAGCTTGGTCATTTATTTGGGGGTGGTAAGAAGCTGAAGTCTTATTTGTTACAAGGTATTTCTTAAATAAGGTTCCCATCACCTTATTGAAAAAGTGCATTCTTTCTTACTCCAAAGTTTCCTTCATAAGCAAAAGACCAACAGAAAGTTAAAATAAAAAGAGTCTTACTCTTAGGAACACATCTTCTTATCACTTGATCCACACAATGCCTCTAAAGGTAAGGGTCATCCCATGCATAGTACCTGGCTCACTCTTTAACTTATCACTTTGAGCCTTTAACAAACTTACAGGTAACTGACATCATTTTCCTTTTGAACCAAACAACTAAGGTGTTCAGGAACTATATTCTTTGCCCCCTTCTTATCTCTTATTTCTAAATCAAACTCCTAAAGGAGGATAATCCATTTAATTAACCTCGAATTTGTTTCCAACTTGGTGAGCAAGTACTTCAAAGCTATATAATTAGAATAAATAATAACTTCAGCACCCAATAAGTATGAATGAAATTTTTCTAAACCAAATACAAAAAAGAAAAGCTTTTTTAAAGTTGTAGAATAATTCAATTTGGCTGAATTTAAAGTTTTACAAAGTGTAGTAGATGGCATGTGCAACCTTTCCCACTCTTTGTCCTAGAATTGCCTTATCATCACACATAATCTTAAAGATAAGGCTACAATTTGGAGGTTTAATCATTGGTAGGGATGTTAAAATCTCTTTAAGTTTGTCAAATTAGTCCTTGCACTTGTCATTGAACATAAAAGAGATATCCTAGTGTAAAAGCTTGTATAAAGGAAAGGCTGTCTTCAAGACATCTTTTACTTGTGGTAAAAACCTATATGGTAAAAAAAAGATCAAACTTCTCACACATTCGACGTGTAAAGCAAAGAAAAATAAGACCAACCTTCGATTTTTCAACCTCTATAACCTTAGAGGGCATAACATGCCCTAGAACTATACGTTGATCAACTATAAAATGGAGATTTTCCTAATTAAGCATTAGGTTAGTTTTAGTACATCTTTGTAAAATGAGTGCAAAATTTTCTAAGAAATTATCAAAAGAAGAACCATAGACACCAAAATAGTACATAAATACCTTTATGATCTTCTTATCATACTTAGAGAATATGCTCACCATGCACTTTTGGAAAATGGAAGGCACATTGTGCAAACTGAATGGCATACTTTATTAAAAAAAGTATTAAATGGACATATGAAGGTCATCTTTTTTTAATCCCTTGGTACATTAGGAATCTAAAAATAACCTAAAAACCCATCTAGAAAATAGTAATAATCATGTCCAATAAGTCTTTTAAGCATTTGATCAATAAATGGAAGGGGAAAGTGATCTTTACAAGTTGTAAGATTTAACTTCCTGTAATTAATACAAACTTATCACCCAATTTGCACATGGATTAGAACTAATTCACCATCCTAATTTGTTAACACCATGATTTGCATCGAGCTTACCCACTTATTATCAGAAATAAAATAAATTATTCTAGTATCGAGAAGCTTTGGTAATTTTTTTGCATAACTTCTATTATTAAAGGACTTAACCTATGTTATGTTTGTCTAGTTAAATTGGCACCCTTCTTAATAAAAATGGAATGCAAGCACATATAAGGTCTTGTTTCTCTAGTATCTGCAATTGTCCACCCAATAGCCTTCTTATACTCCCTTAATCGATGAACCAATTTATCTTCTTGATCAAAAGTTAACACCACTTAAATAATCATTAGAAGAGTTTGATTGTCACTTAAATATGAATATTCAAGTAAGAGGGTAGTGGTTTCAACTACACATCAGAAGGTAATAGCATTTGGTAAGATTTAGGTAATTGTGTTGAAGCAAGTTCATACCTTGTAAGAGTGGGTTCTAAAAAATATAAGGTAGTTTCCATCTTAATTAGCTCCTCTCCTAACTCAACATCATTAGTGGCTTTTAATTCTATATGTTTGGTTCAAACTTCTTCTAATTGGTCACTATAATTTAACTTACAATTCCTACTGTGGGATCTATCACATCAATAGCTAAAATAGAATGATCATCTTGAGTATGTTTCATGGCGTTAAAAATATTAAAATGAAACACTTTCCTTATTAAATTCCATTGTAAGGATACCCTCATGAAATCTGTCTTAGTTTGGGCAATGTTAATGATACCCTCACACTTAATAAGATAGGTATGAGGTGAAGGTAAATGTTATCGTCCATATCTACCACATAGAAATCTACAGGAAATACTAATTCATTCATCTGCATTAGAACATCCTCAACTACTCTATTTGGGTAAGCATTAGTGAAATCAACCAATTGTAAGATAATGCTAGTCTAATTCAAAAGGCTTAAGTTTAAAGAAAAATAGATAAAATGAGGCATAAGATTGATCGATGCTCTTAAATCTAACGTGGCTCTCTTAATTATAGTATTATCAATCTTATAAGGAATAGTTAACATACATAGGTACTTGAACTTAGGTGGTAATTTCTTTTCAAAGACAACGAAAACATTCTCACCCTCTAGGACTTTCTTATTACCCCTTAACTTTCTCTTGTTGGAGTACAATTTCTTAAGGAATTTTCTATACTTTGGAAATTTCTTGATTGCATCTAGCAAAGCTATATTTACTTCTAGTTTTCAAAAGGTCTCTAAGATCTCCTTATCCTTTTCCTCTTTATTCAAAATTTTGAACTTGCTAGGAAAAGGTGAAGGGTTAGTCATTACCACATTGGGAGCTTCAGAATTTACCTTTGAACTAAATGACAAATATCCTTCTTCTCTTGGATCCTCCTCAATTTCCTCTTCACTGTCCAACCTATGTGTGGTCCTTTTAAGGCTCTCAAACTTCCTACCACTCCTCAGGTGATTTAACTATCATTCTTTAGATTTATCTCAGGTTATGATGGCAATTTTACTCCAATTTAAGCTTCTAAATGGTTTATAGTAACTAAATTTTTACTTACCTAGTGCTCTAAATTCTGAATGCTAGGCCTTGTTTCCTAAAATTAAGAACTTGTCTCCTACTAAACTGCCTTTTATCTTACTGGAATTGCAGAGTTTTAATAGCAAGAGACTTGACCATATCCTTTAATGAGACTCATGAGTTATAAATTATGTTGAAATTTTTGCACACCTTGTGACCTATTTGGGAAGTAGTTTTGCTACCTATTCCCTTCACAGCTCATGTTTCTAAAAAAGATGTTCACTGGATGAATTGTTTAACTTATTTACTATACGAAAATTAATGCGAATTCCAAATTATTGAGTGTTTCCTGCCATATGCTTAATAAAAGTCCTTGGCTCCTTGAGAGTTTTTTCACCTAGTGCTCCACCACTTTTTGCATCTACCAAACTCCTATTCATAAGTAATAATCATTCATAGAAGTATTGGATAAGGAGTTGCTCAATGATATTGTGATAGGAGCAGTTAGCACATAACTTCTTGAAGCATTTCCAATACTCATAAAGGGATTCTCCATGATGTTGCTTTATCCCACCAATCTCTTTCCTTATGGTCACTATCTTTAGTGCTGGAAAACACATCTCCAAATAACTTCTTTGTATTTTTTTTCTTGTCTTTCAATCTTCTTCTTCTTGCTCCACAGAGACAAGTAAAAATTAATCTTTGAAAAATAGCCCAAATGTAGTGCTTTTGACTCACTTTAATTTCTTTGCTTTCAAATTGTACCTAAAATCATATATGGATTAAAAAGAGTATCTTAAGCATTTTCATATCATTAATCACTAAGTGTAAATGATTAAATGTATTAACAATTAAACACATATCATTTACACATTCTAAAGGATTGGGCTACACAGGTGTTGGTGTGGTCATATATTTGACCATATAAATCTATGACCCCTTTTAAAAACTTTATTTCTTCTTCTTCCTTCCTACTTTGCCTCCCTCTTCTATTACTTCTTTGCTGTGTCCCCCGTCCTACCACCTAGCCCAATAATTTCAAGTGATTTTGTGAGACCCAAATTGAGTTTTTCTTGTATTTTATGTAGATTACATTTGAATTTTTAGGTACTTTTGCAAATTTTAGTGTTTATTCTTCCCCAAATCACTAGGTTTTCATAATTGCTCTAGTATAAGATATGTTGACCTAATTTTCTTCTTTTTTTATAACTATAAATAAAATTTAATTTCTTTCCCCATAAATTATTGAATTATTTTGATGGATTGCATGTGGATTGGATGGAATTTAAAATTAGGAATGTTAATTTTGCTCACAATGTTATGAACTATGATGGGTTTTGTTAGATTAGGTATAAGTGAGTGTTTTTCTAGTAATTAGTTAATGTTTGTTATTTTAATTTTATATCAATTTCTTATTGTGCATGATTTAGGGTTTAATTATGGATAGTATGGGTTTTATTGTTTAATTTCATTTTAAATTTTAGGAATTGTATAATTAGTTTAACTTTTTTTGTTAATTGCATTTCAATTGTGTTATTAATTTTTCATTATTTTAATTTTCTAATTGTTTTGTTAGTTTCATTATATTTAGTTCAATTTGAATTTTGATTTTATGCTTTTCCGCAATTACATCACATAGTTAGTGTACAAATTATATGTAGGAAAACCTTTTTGTGTTAATAGTCTTTATTTTCTCACATTTTATTTTATTTTCGGTACAATGCCAACAAGAATGGAAGTAGTACAAAAAGAAAAGAAAAGGAGACACCAAGGAAAAGACAAAAAGGTGAAGGTGTTCTAGAGACCTAAGTGAAACTTGCCCACCATTAGTGTGAGAGACTGTTGCACATCAATCGACAAGGAGTAATTCTAGAGGCTTAAAGACAAGAGGTTTAGGATCTATAAATATTTATATTAGAAGGCATTCAGCAGGTTTGAGAACTTATTAGTGTTAGAGCATGGTCCTAATTCTTTAAGATTGTGGAGCCCATATATTAGGAGCTTACACTTGAGGTGTGGTCCCTATTTTTTTGTGAAAAATGACCGCTATCTTTGGGACCGATAAAGCAAGATCCAATTTTAGGTGCTCGGGGGCATGACAAGGATGAGATACAAGAACTTCTTTGTGATTATGGGGCTCTACAATTAGGACTTTATGGACGCATAGGAATACATGAACCCATAAATAGATTTCTAGTATGTGATGGATGACCAACACTTCTGATGCAACATCAATGAGGAGGAAAATTCAAAGAATCTACTCTGCAAAATCTTACACTTAGATACATTCATGAGATTTTAAGTCATTGACCAAGTGGACAGGGTGACAAATTTAGCGTAGTTGGAAATTTGTATGTGTTTTACTTGTTAAGTATAAGCAAGAGGATGCCAATACACCCAGGGCATGAATTAGCCCAATATTTCTGGCATTAATGTAAGGAGAAGAAGGTCAGAATGATATACATTTGGTGCTAGATGACACGATTGATGAGGAAGATGGGAGTCTTTAGCTAACTTCTACCGATGAGGCTTCTCAGTAATATGTTTGCCCTCAACTTGGAATGATGAAGAATATACACATGGTGCATAAGAGACAAGGATCGACAGGAGAGATCTATCAATTGGTAAAAGTTGAGGCCGTTTAAGCAGTTGTAGGAACAGATGGTCATCTCTCCAATATACCAGATTAGCAGTCGTGGCAGGACTCACCACCGTTATAGACAGGAGGAGCAAAGTATCAGGAGGATTTTGATTTGTTAGATAGTGTAAGATCACTGAAGACTTCGACACCACCTGGACATCAAGATCAACTGAAGATTACTTAGATAGAAGAAAATTATTAGAATAGTAATTCCTAAGTTTTTAAAACACTACTAGCTTCCTTGATAATGACATAAAAACTTCTTATATTAGTTTGAAGTACAAACAAACATTCATTTTATAGTAATACAATGGTAAACAGAGTGTTGATCCCTTGAGGAAGTAATAGAGATATTTAGTACACTCTTATACTATTACTTGGACAATTATTAAAAAGTTTAGTTTTAAAGATTGGTTTTAATTCTAAGACTACCTAAAAAGAGTATGAGGCAACTAGAAACATAACTGAGCAAATGATCAAGAAAAGAAATCAATTTGATCAAACATCTAGATAAGAATTCCCCCTACAAATAACTTTTATTTGTTGATTAAATATTTGGATATTTTATGACTTAAACTAGAAAATTTTCTAAGATAATAAAATTCGTTCTATTGGGTTACAACCATATATCATTAAGTTGATTAAATAATATCTCTATCTTAATTAAAACCCTAACAATGCCTTAAGATCTTTGAAGCTCCATAAAATGTTTGACATTAAACTGGAAGATTTATGTAGGCATATCTCTAATACTCCATATAACTTTTAATTTCAATGTCAGATTTATATGCAGGTTTTTTTGATAATCCAAGATCTAATCACTAGCTTAAAATAATTATTTCAACTTTAAAAATATAAAATGTATTTCACAAGTATAAAAAGCTTCGTAAATAATTGAATCAATCTATAAAAAGGGTAATATTATGGTTCCTTTTATTTAGAAATTAAAATAATTAACCAAACATTATCTTTGAAATAAAAAAAGAAAAAAGAAATCATTATGAAGTTTTCTTCTGAAGTGATTTACATTCTGGAATGATTATTGACTTTCATCCTCATTCAATATAGCTTCAAGATGTCTTCTAGGCCTTCCTTCCTTTTAGACAGCTACCAAAACTAAACTAAACCTAAAATAAAATAAAAAATTTCCATAAAAAACATGTCATTGGACACGGTTATACTCTAAGCCATATTTTTTTGTACTTTTTCAAAAACTCAAGATATGAGAGTTTTACAACTCTTGCTAAGTTTTTTAAAGCATATTGACTCATCTTAATCATATATAAGATAAGAAAATTAAGTCTAGTTAAGATGCAATGTCAAAATTATCTAAAAACTTTCTTTTCTAAGAGAGATAAAGACTATAAAATGCCTATGTCTTAGAATGTGTTATGTATTGTTTCTTTTATAAAGATGGATATGGGTACTAACATGCTTATGTACTAGTCCATATTTTTGAGTTCTTCTTCATTACAATATAACGTGACCTCTTATCCACCTATGTATGTAGTTGTACCTTCAAGATTATTCTTTAAAGAATAACATCGACTAGTATTTGACTATGTGCAATTTAGACAATATTGTGATTTTTCATTGACTTTCCTTGTAAAACTCTTTAATTTTTAAGCAAATTAATTCCCAATCATCATTTTCAAGTATATAAAACAAAAGGTACAAACTTAGACACGAAAACACAGTAAAACACTCTCTGAAATATATGTATGTTATGTATACAGCAACTTGTATGCATAAGTCTATGAAACTAAGGTTAATTTTGTAGATCATTGTTTATGTTCTAGTATTTACTCTATTAAGCTATAGTTTATTTAATTATAAGTCTCATAACATGTTTAAATGATTTTGTAATTTTCCTATTTAGAATGGGACTTGTTATAGGGTTAAATTCCAATCTAGTTATCAAATACTTTTATTGAGATATTATATGAATCTTATTTGAAGCTATTTCTAGATTCCTAAGTGAAATATTATACTAAACTATTCATTAAAATAGAACTAGTAGTTAGTCTCCTAGTTGAGTAAGAGTTATTAGAGTCTTAATTTGAATAGTATTAGTTGTTAGAGATTTAATTTAAGGATGAATCCTTGTTACATTTTTTACTAGGATGTTTATTAAGTTTTTATCTTCAACTTTTAAAAGATGGGACATTTTTAATTAGTAAAAATAAATTTGAGTTAAAAAATATGAGAGTTATAAGTGTTTTATCTCTCATTCATTACAAAAATTAATACAATCCACGACGTTTTATTGATAAAACGTCGTGAATTGTAAAATTTTTTCATGAAGTTTTAAAAATGTTAGGAGAAGTTTGAATTTTCTGTGACGTTTTATGAAATCTTTGTGAATTTGTGACACTTTTGGTGATGTTTGATAAATAAAATATTGCGAAATAGAAACCGCAACGTTTTGTTGAAGAAAACATCACAGAAGGCCTAGTTAAAACGTTTTGCTGCAGGAGAAAAACGACGTCGTTTAGTTTTAAACCAAACAATGTCGTTTTGGTTTTCTTAAAACAGAACCCCCAGTCCCCTCCCACCTGCGCACTGTATCACTTTGCTTCTGAACTTCTCCTCCCTTCTTCCGACCTTCTGATGGTTTCCACTTCACGAACATTAGTCACTTCGATGGGCTTCTCTCCCTTTTCTTCAATTTTAGGTATAAGCTTCATTTTTTATAATACCCATTAAGATTTCTACTATTGTTGTGTTCTGTTGTTTCAGCTATGCGGTCATTGTTGATGTTGTAGTCTCTATGTACTACTAATAGAAGTGACTAATGTTCTTGGATTTTGTTGGTCTTTGAGTGGGTTAAGTTCAATTTACATTTGTTGTAGCTTGTTTTGCTTTCTATTTGTGATAATGGGGTATACATTTGCTTTCTTGGGCTTGGTAGGTGTTTATTTTTAGGGTTTTGAGTGTTCTGTGGTTGATAGATAGATGAGTTTTAGGTGTTTAGTGTTATAGATTTTAGCTCAAGATTGGATATCTCTACGTTTTGGCTTCATTTAGTAACATCTGATTATTTCTACTGTTACTTTGATTGCTGGGAGTGTTGCTTCTATTCTAAGTATATCGAGGTAATTGAGACTTTTGATAACTTATTTATGCTGAGTGACTTGTTCTTTTGTGAAATGTTCTTTAAGTTCCTTGGTTATTACTAATCTAGCTCAATTTAACAATAGCTTGGGACAATGTTGTTAGAAATGTATGAAGAATTGTGATGGTGACCTTCTTGTGGTTGAATCCATTTTATTCATGTTAGTAATGAAATGGATAGTTTTAGGATTGCTTATGGAGGAATTTTCTTAAGTTGTATTATCAGGGTTAAGGTTGAATAAAGTGTATTTGACATCCAAAACATTAAACATTAGTGAAGAATTCTTTTTGTGATAGGAAAAGGGATTCTAATATTGATTTAGCGAATGCTAGAAAACTAAAATTGTTAAGTGATTAAGCTTTGTTTTAAATTAAGCAATTTTGTAAGGAATTTAAGCCTTTACGCATATATCTTTGTTTCTTATATGGACACCTTCTTTGATTTTCAATTTCTATAACTTTTTTTTTCATCTTTTGGAGATGAAATGTGCGATTTATTTAATAATTAAAAAGATAAATGGACTTAGGAATTGATTTTGAGCGAAATTGCCCAACTTTATACATCAATCCATTAAAACCCTTTAAGCTTATATAAATTCTAGTCTTTTTCTTGGTAACCTTTAAGGACCTTGTACCTAAAAGAAAAATAAGTATTGACTCTCTAATTTATGAATAGGGGATCTTTTGATTATAATTTTATATTTTTTAATAGGATGCAAGAAAATAAGAGTAAGAAGATGGTCAAGTGTATAAAAGAGGTAATTTAAATAGGACTTTTGTCTTTTAAAGTATAAAGGAAAAGGATAGGTGCAAGAATATGAGGAATTAGTGGAATAATAATTTATTTATTTGCTTTATATTGATTTGTTATTATTTGACTATTATGAATATTTTTGTTTCTCCTATTTCTTTTTCTTTATTAACCTATTTAACCCTTTGGTTCTATTAAAACATTATTCAAATTTCTTTTAAATGAGTGATATCTTGTAAGGACATATCAATTTATATTATTTGAGCTTAATGAGGGAGGTGAAACAGTTTTTACTTTATCTTATTAGTATTGTGATTTTTTTATCAAGCATTGTGTGTTTAAATTTTACAATTATTTTAAGAATTGAACTTGTATATCTTATGTTGTTAATTATGAGGATAAATAATAAGTTCAAAGTAAAGTTTGTAGGTAGCATTTAGGTAAATCCTTAGAAGACTATAACATATCCACTATGGACATCTTTGAATAATAAGCATAAATTGGTATTTTAAGATCAAAATGAGCTTCAATCTCACACTAAGGATTACTTCTATAATATTTTAGAGGTTCTATTTAGGAATTCTTCCTCAGTTTTGGCCATTACCATGGAGGAGATTGTGAAAGTAGTTTTTAGCCCTAATTCAAATAAAGAAAAAAATACCTATTGGGTTTAATGTTCACTTAAACCTATTGGGTCATGGTGGATCATTTGGGTTATCTCAAAATTAATATTAGTTATGTTTTTATAGAGTTTTTCTCTATCTAAAGAATGTTGAGAGCTTGGAATAAAACAAACTTATGATTAGTTCCAAAGTTTCCCAATTCTAACTCAATGAGGGATCATAGACCCATTTCATGTTACAACACATTTTATAGGATACTTTCTAAGCTTTTGGCTTCTAGACTCAAGTTAATACTATCATTTATTATGAATCATTCACAGGCAACTTTTGTTGAAGGAAGAAATAGAGTTGAAAATTTTTTATTGCTAAAATTCTCATAGATAATTATTTATGAGAATTTTAGGTATAGTTCTCAATTTCTCCCTTTTTCTTACTTATATGCTCCTATCACTTCAAAAAGGATCTCTTATATGGATTCCTTATCCTTTTTTACATGATAAGAAGAAGATTAGGGAATTGGACCAAAGTTCCTCACTTATGTAGGTAGATTACAACTAATTTGTGTACTTGTCATCCTACCTCTTACTTTCAACAAGATTATACAAGGACATAAAAAACGCTCTTTAGGAACTTCTTATATAAGAGATCAAATTTTAAAACCATATGCTAAGGTTAGCTAAAAGAACATTTTCTTACAAAAGAATGAGGGGTTTTGAGGATCCAATTGATAAAGATGGTGAATAAGACTTTAATGGTCAAGAGATTATAAAGAATTGTCTATGATAATAAATCATTATAGTTTAAATGGATCCATGGAAAATATATGAGAGATAAGAACATATGGATGTCCAAGACAAGGCATGATTCATTATGGAGTATGTATTAAATACTAAAATTTATAGATGCATTGTATTCCTTGATCTAAATGAAAATTGGAAGTGGCGTTAATACCTGGTTATGTAATGCTTATTAGAGAACTCTTCGCCCTTTATATTTTCCCCTAACTTCTTTTGCCTTAGGCTCTTTTATCCAAATAATGCAAGAGCAATTTCTTAATTAATGGAAGCAATTATTCCTACACTAGTAAGATTTGTGATTCCATATAATAGGTTCCATCTTTACTTTCCTAATCCTAATCAATAGGATAAAGCCATCTAATTGAGACTTTCTTTAGGAAAATTCACCTACAAATCTTTTAGAGACTTATTTAAACTTTCAACCCCTATGGTATGGTAATGCAATCAAATGTAATAAATACCTTGCTCTAAAAGTTTCCTTTTTAATTTGGGTAGCAGTGAAAAAAATACTAAGTACGTTACAAATTTCCTTTGTAATTTGGGAACCTACCAGTATATTGATGATTTATACAGTCCATTGTTAATCTCACTGCCAGTACTAACAATTACATAAACAAACAAAAATCTAACCTTTTTCTTCTTATTGGAGATTCCCTTCTCCTTTTGTTGGTTCTCTTGCTCTTCATCTTCTGAGTCTAAATACAATTTTTTCTTTACTTTTGCATCTTGAATTCCATCCTCCTTCTTATCATTCTCCTGAAAAGATGAAATCAGTGACATGTTTAGAAGGTCAATCTTGCAGGAGCTGAAAATTTATCAAATAATTCCACCATCAAAACCAAATCATTTACCTCAGAAGCACCAGTTTCAAGTAAAGAAAATTTCTTAAAGATCTTCTGGAATTCATCATCCATCCCATCTTCCAACTCTACCTTTTCTAGGACATATTCAATCACCACTTGCTCTCCAACCTACAAGTTCACATAATAACACAAAATAACGGAGTTCAGGCCCATGCTGCAAAACCAACACTGAATAACCAAACAATCAGCAAACACAAGTTTTCCATACAACTTAATCAACAATACAAAAATCAATAACAACTTCACATTCTAAAAATACTTATGATGAAACTAAGGATTTTTCCAACATGAATGAATTGATCAGAAAAAATGAGTCCAATTTCACATTCCTGCTCATAGCCATTGAATATAACTTAACAACACAAAAAGAGTATCTGGGACACATTATTTTCAAATTCTATCAACTGACATATAGGAATTACAATATTCACATATAACTTTGACGTGAACTAAAGTAAATGCATGAAACAACGCTCTATAGTACAAAACCTTAATTTCATCGAGGTAAATCGCTTGTTTATCAATTTCCTTTACTTTAATTAGATTTGTAAAGACATTCAAGAAAAATATAGACTTTATTTTTAGGTTATTGAATGGAAGAACATCATTCTTTAAGCATTTAGCTCTCAAGTACTCAATAAAGATGATTATAAGCTATGGGTTGCGGGAAAGAAATTAAAGAGTTTTCAAAAACAGTAATTTAGATGCTAACTAAGAAATTCAGAATTACATCATAATAAGGGAACTTGAATTGATAAGAGGAGCTAGCCTATTATTTTCTCTAAAAATGGTTTTGACAAGGAATTTCCAACAGAAAAAGCTCGATTGTAGTTAATTGTTATAAGCAAAGAATGTGTTACATTAGGTTCTTTTCAAACATGGATATATGCCTCATTTGGTAAATTGCTTTTCAACCATATCTTAGCAGATTTGGGGTTGTTAGTCAATCAATTAATTATTTTGTTTGGTTATCAGCTAATTGAGTTGGTATTTAGCTGATCCAATTTGGATAATCTAATTTTTTTGCTTTAAAAGAACAACTGTCACAAACGCTTGTGACTCTTTTTTATTATATTATAAGTGTCACAGGCATGATACTCTTTGTCACACCTGTGGCTCTTTTTTTATTTTTATCATTTTAATTTAATTTTTTTATAAAACTTACAATTTGTTACGCATGTGACTCTTTTTTTAATCATTTCAATTTTTATTTTTTGATAAAACTTACAAATTGAACTGAATATTCATTTAACCCATTATTTTTTGATAAAACTTACAAATTGAACTCTAATTCGTACACCATATTAATTGTTTAGTTTATGAACTTGGTGGTTACTATACTGAACAATATCTGTTCATAAGATTTTATACATTTAATTGCCAAAGTTTAGCTCTATTTTATCGTGCTTTCTGATAGATACTATTTCTAAATATGAGGAGGAGATAGTTAGAGGAGTCATTGGAAAATAAGAAGCAGGTATGCTAACTTATAAATATCAAGTTGTTGGATTGTTAATTGGCTTGTTTGCATTCATACTATAACTATTGAATTTACTCTATAAAATGCCATATTTTGCTTTATGCAATTCCACTAAAGTATTAGATAAATAATACAGTAAATAAATTGCCAAGAGTTGATGTATGAATTACAGAGCTATTGTGTATTAGGTGATTGTATGTTTCTAGGCTTACCGAGACCTTCGATGAAAAGTGTCAAACTACCTCCTTAAGTAAACGAATAAGAGTCTTTGTTGATTTACCACTGACATAACATAATGTTCTCATTCTGATATTTCATTTATAGGTATTTTTGGCTTTATGGATAAGAGATGGATGAATAGTGTTAGGGTTTCTCGTGAATACATTGATGGAGTGAGAATGTTTATGAATTTTGTGGTTAAAAAAAGGGCAAAGATTATGAAATTTCATGCCCTTGTGCACGTTGTATGAATTGTTATATAAGGTCTCAGATGAATGTTTTTGACCATTTAATGCAATTTGGCATGGACCAATCATACACCCACTGAGTTTTACATGGTAAACAACTAGAATATAGATTTATCTCTATGGAAGAAAGGGTTGACGCTGCAAATGTAGGCCTTGATGGGACGGGTAATGATATTAATGAAGGCAATGGTGATGAGGAGGAAGATGGCATGCTAGATTTGCTTCATAATGTGACTTCTTTCTTAAATGATTGTCCAATTGATCAGGATGGAAGGAGTCCTCCTATAGGCATCTAAGATTCTATTATGGGTGCCTTTCATGAATTGTTGAGATAAGCAACTGAAGAGTTATACCCCGGATGTACAAACTTTTCAAAGTTGTCATTTTTAATAAAGTTGCTTCACTTGAAAGTATACAACAAGTGGAGCAATAAGTCATTTGATATGTTACTTGCTCTGCTGAGGGATGTATTACCTAATTGTAAATCTTTCTAAAGTTCTATTATGAAGCAAATCAATTTCTAAAGAGCCTAAGTTTGGGTTACGTCTCGATACATGCTTGTAAGTATGATTGTTCCCTGTTTTGGAAAGAGTATGGAGATTTGGAAAGTTGTCCTCAATGTGGAACATCAAGATGGAGAATTAATGATGGCAGGGGTAAGAAGATAACTCATAAAGTTTTGCGGTACTTTCCCTTAACCTCTAGATTAAAACGATTATTCATGTCAAGTAAGACTGCTAAACAAATGACATGGCATAATGATAGGCCTAAAGGTGACAGTAATATAATGGTTCATCCTTTTAATGGAGAAGCTTGGAAGAGTTTTGATGAGCTTTATCTTAAGTTTGCCAGAGAACCACGTAATGTTAGACTAGCCTTAACAATAGATGGATTCAATCCACATGGCAATTTGTCACTTTCATATAGAATGTGGCCTGTTGTTCTCTTACTATACAATTTACCTCCTTAGATGTGTATGGATGAGTCATTTTTTATGCTATCACTAGCTATTCCAGGTCCGAAAGTAGTGGGTAGAGACATAGACGTATATATGTGACCACTAGTAGATGAGTTAAATGAGTTATGGGAAGATGGTTTTGATATTTTTGATGCTTTAATAGGAGAAAATTTTTGAATGCATGCAGCGTTAATGTGGACTATCAACAACTTTCCAGCCTATGGTACTATTTCTGGGTGGAGTACTAAAGGTTATAAGGCATGCCCTGTTTGTAACAAACACATCTCTTCTTGTAAGTTAAGAAGTAAGATTGGTTACTTAGGCCATTGACGTTTTCTTCCTTACGATCACCCATGGAGAAAAAGCAAGAAGTTTGATGGCAAGAGTGATCATCGGCCTACACCTAGCTTACTAGATGGAGATGATGTGGTGGAACAATTATATCATATGCAAAATATATGTTATCGAAAGCACCCTAGCAATAAGAGGAGAAGGAGATTGGAAGGAGAGTTGAATTGGAGTAAAAAAAAGCATTCTTTTTTATCTACCATATTGGCATAAGTTAAGATTGAGGCATAACCTTGATGTCATGCATATAGAAAAGAAT
>JANIIA010000009.1:60531234-60545902 GCA_027478495.1 Erythroxylum alaternifolium | reverse complement strand
ACACATTTATTCACACTTAAACCGGGATATGTCATGAATGCAGGTACAAACATTTACATGTGCAAAAATTTACTATTCGCTAATTATGTGCATATATAAATGCATGAATATGTCAATGCAATATTAAACACTCCTAACCCGTGCCAAATTACCAATATACCTTTTCCCGTAAGCGAGGGGATGTTACAGCTCCAATGAAAGGAGATGGCATTGTTATTTTCCCATAGTTTGTTGTCATCACCTCTTATGATAGGAATCTCGTTAGGGGGTTCTTTGGATAGATCAATGCTTGCATGAATTCTAGCATATCTTATACGTTTCTTTGTAGCAGTAGGTTCTTCCATGCATAATTTCCATCTAAAGTAACTAGATAAGGAGCTTAAACCTTGTGTAGTTCAGTATTCAAGGGGGATATTATGAAAGTTTATCCAAAACGGTAGGCTTTAAATCTTTATGGTCTCTAACTTTAGGCTTGGCTACTAAATTTCTAAGAAGATTGGTTGGTTCCTAAAGTGACAAGGACCTTCTTTAAGGATTTTTTAAGCTGTTGTTATGAAGGAGAAAGTGAAGAGAACCAAATTGTCTTCATAAAGAAGTATATCAATTAGCCACCAAGTTTTCCATTGTTTGTTAGCCCATCTAGTTATTAATAGGAAGAATGGCTGTTGATCGAAGAAAAAACCAACCACTGTAGACTTCCAGCTATTCGCACCTTCTTATCAAACTTCAATATCAGAGCTTACAATGAGCTTATTATCTATGTCTACAGGTGGTTTGAATGTTATGTTTGAGGTGAATGAATCACCAACAACTTATTTCCATCTTTTTTGGGTAGATGGTGCAACGAAGGTTGGGGCAGATGGGGTAGTAAGGAATGCTGTGGAAGAAGAAGATGGTGAAGTTTGTGATGGGAAAAGAGATAATTGAGGTAGGTTGTAGGGTGGTGTGTCGAGCATTGTGAAGGAGAAAAGCTAAGTTTGGCCAAAAAAAATAGCTTTGCAGTGGATGTTTGTTTAATTATAGTAATAATAGAAGGAAATAAAAAGGGGGGAAAGACAAAGATGCCCCTAAAGAGTCAAGAACCAGAGGTGGGAGTGGATAGGAGAGAAACTAATAACTAGGAAGGACAAGAAGGTGATAGCTGAAGGAGATTCAGGTGAAGAGGGGGGATGGATGACATACCTGATATGCTCCTAAAGAGAGGGAGGAGATTGCCTCTCTAACCCAACTCCATCCTTAGAAAAAAGGTGTTTTAATCAAATTGGACTTTATTGTAAAGTTAGAGAAAATTTATGATTAAATATGAGATATTTAATAAATAAGGATCGATATAAGATATTGAATCTTGTTTGGGTATAATTAGTATTTCATTAGATGGCATGCTATCTTCCCATAGCTTGTTGACGTTACCTCACTTGATAGAAAGCTCATTGGCGAATTCTTTGGATAGATCGATGCTTACACAAATTCTAGCATATCTTATACGTTTCTTTGTAGCAGTATCTACACATAATGTCAATCTAATGTAACTAGATAAGGGACTTAAACCTTGTGTAGTCCAATATTAAGGGGGATGTTACGAAAGTTTATCCAAAAGGGTAGGCAGTCTTGATGATCTCTAACTTTAAGCTTGGCTACCAGATTTAGAAGAAGATTGGTTAGTTCCCAAAGTGACATAAACCTTCTTCTGCGCGGAGGAGAAAGTGAAGAGAACCAAATTGTCTTTAGAAAGAAGTAAACCAATTAGCCCCACTAGTTTTCCATAGTTTGTTAGCCCATCTAACTATTAATAAGAAGGTTGGTTGTTGATCGAAGAAAAAACCAACCACTATGGAATTCTAACTATTCGCACCTTTTTATCGAACTTCAATATCAGGGCATACAATGAGCTTACCATCCATGTTTGTAGGTGGTCTAAATTCAGGTATGAGGCGAATGAATCGCGAATAACTTGTTTCCATGTTTTCTAGGTAGATGGTACAGCAAGGGTTAGGGAAAAAGGGGTAGTAAGGAGTGGTGTGGAAGAAGAAGATGGTGAAGTGTTTGATGGAAAAAAAGGGAATTCAGGTAGGTTGTAGGGTGTTGTGTCGGGCATTGTGAAGGAGAAAAGTGAAGTTTGGCAAAGAATCAGCCTTGCAGAGGATGTTTGCTTAATAAAAAAATAATAGTAGGCAAGAAGAAGGGGAGAAAGACAAAGATGCCCCTAGAGAATCAAAAACTAGAGGTAGGAGTGGACAGGTGAGAAACTAGCAGCTAGGAAGGACGATAAGAAGGTGATAGTTGACAGAGATTTAAGGTAAAGAGGGGTGATGGATGGTGTACCTAATCTACTCCAACTAATAGGGAACCCAACTCCATCGTTAGAAAGAAAAAAGTTGCTTTAATCAAATTGGACTTGATTGTACAGTTGAATAAAATTTATAACTAAATATGAGATATTTAATAAATAAGGATCAATATAAGATATTGGATCTTATTTAGGTATAATTAGTATTTAATTAGAATTAATTAATTCTAATTAAAGTTTAATTAGAATTATAATTTAAATTTAACTAAATTACTAAAATGTCCAAAACATATTATAAATAGGCTTAAACTTCAAAGGAGCTAGCACTCCTTGCCTAAGCCTTTTTATAATAGTTGTAAAGTTCTCTCAACTTATTCTATAGATATCATTAGAGGTTAGACATGGAAACTTGTGTAGCTACGATGGTTGAGATGAGCCAATTTTAGAAATAGTTCAAGGGAAATGATAAGAAAACAACCAATCACTGGAATAAAGTACGAACTAATATTCATGCGTTATTATATTTTGTGTGTTAATCATGTTATAAGTGATCTTGGCTTTAGGAAATAAAATACAAAATATGTTTCATACATATTATACTGTACATTGGATCAGATCCCACCTTGATTTTCAATAGTAACATTATAGCCAACTTTAGTTCTTTAACTTCATTAAATTGTTTTATTTTTATTGATCAAAATTTTAGAATTAAAATTAAAAGTCATAAGCTACTAAATCAAATTAGATTTGATTATGTCTAAAAGTTTAGATTTAAAGTTTTAAAATCTTATATATGATTCAATTTGAAATTGAATTGAAATTTTGTTTAACTGTTAAACAATACATGAAATAGTTTCATTCTTGAGGCAACTATATCTACAAATTAAAACAAAACCCTCGAAGACACATACGTTAGTTCTGGGTTAGCATGGACTGGTAGATTGGAGACTCATCTAAGAACTAGAAACATTCTAGTTTGTGTTGATCATTTTCTCAGGGCTATGTGTGTAAATTTAAGAGTTAATGATTAATCTAGTAATTTTTATTGAGCACAATATAGATTTATGGCTTTTTTTTGTAGAAATTGACGAAATTGTTGTTATGACATTATTATGGATTTTCTCCATTGTTATCAGATATGTGCTTAGTTGTTAATACATTTAATCCATGACACTTAGTGATTAATGCTTTAGAATTCTTAAGACACTAACTTTAGTTCATATTTGATTTTATGTATAATTCAAAAGCAAAAGAGCTAATGTGAGTCAAAAACATAATATTTAAGTTGTCTTCTTGAGATTCACAATCACTTGTCTTCATGGAGCAACAAGAAGAAGGATTAGAGCAAGAGGAGATAAGAAAGTGCCAAAAGGAATGAAGAATAGCATAAGTCATAGCTTAAGAAACATTTCACAACCATGATAAATAAGTCATGGTCATGAGAGTGCTCTCATACCTATGAAAAATTTGTCATAGGCATGAGAGTGTTGTTAAACCCATGAAAAATGTATCATGGACATGACACACTGAGTCATGCCTATGACATATCACCAACTCACCTGAAAACCACATTTTTTGGTATAAAAAAGTCGTTTTGATGGCAGAAACAATGTGAAAGGATTAAGGAATCATTTGGAGGTTTTAGGAAAAAAGAGAGGGGTGACAGAGGAGATACTTAGGAGAGGGCTGAGCATTTTGACCTAATTCAGAGGTCATATCGACATCAAAGAACATGGTTAATCATTTCTCTCATTGTTTGTTGTTCTTTCTCTTAGGAATTGATTATATTATCTTATGTTTAATGTTTAGGTGTTATGTAAGAATAATTGAATGCTCTATTTGATTATTTTTATATCAAAACTCATTGCTAGAATCTTTAATATAATCTATAATTATTATGTTGAGATTCATTTGTGGCAATTAATGGTTTGTAATCATTAGAGATATCATAACCTAGGTTAAGTGACCTGAGCTTGTGTGGTTGTTACCTTGATTAATCTGCTTTCCTAACTTGTAATGTTTTTATCTAATTAAATTTAAAGAGCTTGTTCTAGGTTGTTCAATAACTAGGTTTAATTAAAGATCTCTTTTTAATTAAACATGACTTAAAGGAAAATCGGAGTTAACAGAACTTATTGTTAACCTATGACTATTAGTTGCTAAGATAGGTATGAGAATAACAATTCAATGAAATATGTTTAATTATGCATAGAGTGAAATTGAACTAATGATCTGATCCCTAACAAATTCATAACTTACATCATTTTTACAATGTTTTCCTTAATTTGTTTTCATTATTTAAGTTTCATTTTAATTTCTTATTTACATAACCTAAACACTATTGATTTCATTGCAAAAGATAACCGAACACTCTCTGTGGGATTAACCTAGACTCAATATTGAGCAAGTTTTAATTCTATAAACCTTAATGTTTCACAAGTGCAACGGTCATAAGTGTAGTAGTTGAGGTGTCAATCCTATGAGGAATTAGTAAACTAATTGAATCCTAGCTTTATCTAAGGCCTAAAAATTGTAATTAAAATGAAAATAAAAATAAGCAAAAAATTAAGCAATTAAATATGGATCGAGTGAAAATGAAATTCTAAAATCAATACAAAGAAATCAAAATTAAGCACACCCACTTAACAATCAAGAAATCACACAAGAAAAGATTAACCGATTATGAAAAGATGGGATTTATCCTATCATAAATTGCTACTTTAATTACTTTGAGTTAATGGGTATTAGTCCTAGAATTTTGAAGGGTTGATTAGCCTCTCTCGAGGCCTAATCATTAAACCCTAAATTGTAATCCACGGTTCTAAAACTGCAATTTCTCAATTAAAAAAATAGCCCATATTCCGATTAGTTCTTAAGCACTCTAATAGACAATCAGGTCTTCACATAAGATCTCTCTTCGTATAATTACCGATTTGATTGTTTATATGATCTATTAGGTTTTAAACTCTCATTACCTAACCTAATCATGTTACTATCAGTTCACTCTCTCAATTTGTTACCGAAGTATGCAAAAATGACAATCAATCACAATACCTAACGCATTAACATCAAAAGAAACCAAATCACAATTGATTCAAGAATAAATCAATCACAATACCTAACACATTAACACCAAAAGAAACCAAATCACAATTGATTCAAGAACAAATCCCAAATGAAGTTTAGAACATCCTTAAACAAATATTCATCGTCTTTATATCCATCTCATGCATTAAATGAAATAAACATAAAAATGAAATGAGAAATTAACGTGGAAAGGATGGTTGAAGGTAATTGCAGCAGCTTATCCTCTTCTTCTTCTTCTTCTTCTCCCCTGTTTTCTCTTCTTTCTCTTTCTTGGCTCTTTCTTTAATTGGTAAGATGGGGGCTCCTTGATTAGACCATTTCTTTTTCCTTTTATAGTGTTTTTTTCTTTTAGGTTAAAAACTAGGTTTTACCCAAGCCAAAAAGTCCAAAACGATCCTCCAAAAATGGAAATGTAAGTAGATCCCCGCATCTGTATCACGCTTGCCACAATCGTGGCCTTTGAAAATGAGATTCTATCACGATTGTGGCCTACCTACCACAATCGTGGCCATGCCTAGGTTGCTTCTATGATGACCATAACTAGGATGTCATGATCTTGATCTTGGCTCTTCCTCTAAGCTTTCTCTAAATCCTCTCAATCTTTTTCATCTTATCTTAAACACTAAAAAACATACCAAAATACCTCAAATGCACAAAATTATAGTCCAATAATATGTTATAAATGACATAACACTCAAAAACACAAACATATAATCACATCGACACAATTATAAACCTAAACATGCACAATCCTCTAATCAACAACTAAAAACACACCAAAATATCCATTAAAACATAATGTAAACTATAACTATCAACATTCCCATACTTTAACTTTTCCTTGTCCTCAAGAAAAAACAAAACAAAACACAAACCCAAACACAAACACAAACACAAAAAGAAACACAAACATAAACACAAACACAAACACAAACACACCAAACATGATGATACAATGGCATTAAACTTCATGAAACTAATTTAACTTTAAACGCAACCCTTGTATATACCAATCAAGACCTTAATGTGATATTCACTGACCCTCAACACTTACATATAGAAATTGATAACCAGTAGTCAATTGAAATTGTGATCATTAAAAAATAGCTTTTCATGAAAAATCATGCTATTAATAAAGATCAGTAGGATTTATTTATTAAAACACCATTTTGTTAATTTTCTTTAACATTGACCTATTCTTTTCATGAGAAAGCAAACATTTGTGATGAATTTCCCTTGGTTACTCAACTAGGTCATATTTTTATAAATAGGCTTGGTTGAAACGTCATTATAGCCTTTTGACACAAAGGTAAATATTTGTGATGAATGTCCCTCAATTACTCAAGTATATCACATTCTCAATTGGCTACTAACTCTATTCATAACTCGAAGGGCAACAGAATAGTTATTTGTTTAAGATATACATTTTGTTTCACATTTTATTACCTACCTCATTTCTTTAGTTAATCATTTTCATGGAAAGATACTAAAAACATTACTTATCCAATTAACCTATGATTATAAATGTATGTAACAAATTTCATAAGGTAAGAAAATTAACTTCTGATTATAATTAACATGTATAGTTAACTAAAGATACCTAGAACATGAATTGCACAAGCTAATAAATTTTTACAACTTAGAAGACTATGTTCAAAGCTATACTAATTTCGTTAAGTCCTAGCCATTAACAAATCCACCCGATTCACACTATGAAAACCTAATCCACATCCACATGATTTACACTGTGAAAACCTAATCAAAAACTAACATACAATATGCAAAATTCACATTCAAAATAAAAATTTAGTTCAAACCCCCTTATTTGAACAACATATTGTCCTTAATGTGAGAAGAATAAATAACACATAAGGTAGGAATAAAACAAAATAACAAGAAAAGCCTAAAAATAAAAATAAAAAGAAAAGGGTTAGAACGTAAAATCGTCATTGCGATTGAGGTGGTAATGGCGATGGTGTCAGAGGTGGGATTTCCACACCTTGAGCAGAAAAGTATTTGTAAATGTTTGAATGTCTCGACGTTATTGTCTTTGCTCCTTCGCTACCTGCTTCATCACCTTGGCATTATCTCTAATTTCTTTGTTAGTGTTCGCAATTGCATTAAGTACCTTCTCCCATTCGGCTTCTTCTTCTTCCTTGAATTCTTCACTGGTTGACTCCTCCTCTTGTTATTACGGTAATGCTAAGCTAGAATTGTCCTGTCCTGCCCTGTTCTATATATGTGATATGGTCGAACTTTAAGATCTCAACTCTTGTCAAATGATGAGTGCGAAGAACACAATTAATCCATTACAGTTAACACCATAACAATCCGCAATAGTGATAACCAAGTACCTCATACTAAGATTATTGCTTCTCTTTTAATGCTCTCATTACTTCTCTAGAAAAGAGAAGCAATAATTTTGGCATAGGGTACTTAGTTACCGCTATTGCGGATTATTATAGTGATAACTATTACGGATGAACAAACTTGGACGTTATTATCCATACACCACAAAATAAAATAAATCCTTCATCGAACATTTGTTGCTTTCACTTTTTTCAAATACAGTTTGACACATGAATTTGTGTAAGTGTTCAAGGTTACAAATTATGTTATTATTTTCATTTTTAGCATCGAAGTTGTCCAACCCTGTCAATTGGGCCCAATAACATATGTCACGAAAGTCATGGTGTTAGTCCATTATGGTTGATTCTGATAATCAATCGATTTCACACAAAGTTTCATAATTTAACGCATATGTCGACCACGCAACTGAAACCATAATTCTCTTAGGTTAAATTGCTCAAATTGGAGGGATGTGAAGAATTCAAGGGTGAGTTCTTCGTAAACGACAAAATTAAAATGCATAAATTTTTGCCATTAAATTATGCTTCCTAAGTTTTAAACCTTTTCTCTCAATCCAATTTTTTATAATATTTTAAAGTCCAAATATCTAGGCATAACAATCTTTTTAAGGCTAAGGGTTTGGAAATGTTTACCTTCCTTTTTCGAGTATATTAGGAAGGGTGCTCCATACTATACTACTAGATTCTTTTGTCTATGCTCCGAGAGTTACACCTTGCCCTTTGGTTGAGTGAGTTTAACCATTTGCTTAATTTACTGTCCGATTTGGAATGAGAGATGCGTGAAGAATGTAGGGAGAGGGAATTTTAAGGAGGGTTATAGAGAGAAATGAGAGGATTTGAACTTCTTAATTCTAGAGAGAGAGTGAGAGAGTGTTGTGGGTAAGAAAAATAAGGGTGAGGGTGAATATAGGAGCAAAAAGGAGGGGTAAAGTTAGGAAGAAGGCTTGAAAATTCCCTGTGCCCATTCTTCCCCGCCTCAGATCAAGATTGTGATAGAGAGGAATTCTCATGGTCACGATCATGACCTAAAATGTCACGATCATGATAAAAGGTTTAAAATAGAGTCACGATAATAATAGAGACTTCAAAGTTGAGTCACGATCATAACCTCATGACATTGGGAATTTTTTACACTCCTTTTCGTTTTTTTATTCTTTTCCTTGTGACACTCCCATATTCTTTCCCTACCTTATATGTGCATCATCACCTCATTGTTTTACCTTCCATACCCTTCCAAACCATTATGAAAAAAATAGAGATAAAGAAAACCAACTCAATTTTTCCAAGATATTAACTTATATTGAGAAACATGCAAAAGTATAATTGAAAACATAACCTAAAGCAAAAGATAAAACAACAAAATATTAAAACCATAGGTTGCCTCCTATGCAGTGCTTTGTTTGCCATCGCTAGCTCGACGTACTTCTTTTTCCATGATGGTTCAAATGAATCATGTAATTATAGCATCCCTATAGGATTCATAACCTGTAAGTGAGCTACCAGACTCTGCTTACCCCACCTTTCTTTATCATCTTCTTCTTTTGATTATCCTTTCAAATTTGTGGCTTTTCTGGTGGGTCTTTGTGAGTATAACTCTGCTCAACTTTTTCATAAGACTTGTTTTTCTTAATAGCATCCATATATTTTAAAGAATTTCTTTTCAGGAGGCAAATAAGGGGAGGAGATTTTAAGAGGCAATTCTAGATGTGGAGATCGTTCTAAAAGGGTTATTTTGATCTACAGAAGTATAAAACATGAGGAATTCATTAAAATATTTGTTGAAATATAAGATCAACCTTCTATATCGTAAGAATACTCAGGCGTATACAACCAAAGAGATTTAAAATTATGATCCCAATATTTTCAATTTGTTTTTCTTTCTGCATATGTTTGATTTTGTGTTTGATAATGTGTAACTAAACAATTTGTTAGCATTTAGGCTAAATGAACCCTATCTTGATACTTTATATGATTTGATTCTTTAATGCAATTGGATAATTGTTAAATTATGATTTGATTACGTGTTTTATTTCTGTTCTAATAAACTTGGGAATATTAGATCATAATCTAATTTCATGCATAGAGATTGAGAAATCCTATTAATAAATAGATCTATCATGATTGGAAGGATTTGATTGTAACCCTAGAGATAGGATGACATAAATCTTCCAAATTAGGGTTAAACCTAATAGAAGGATTCACAAATCGGTAAAGTAATCTTATAAACTTGAATAATTCAATTGAAAACATTAGGATCAGTTGTTAGTAAACTCAAGGTTAGTTAGTAGCATACCATAGGAATCTCCATAGTCTAAATAAAAGATCAATCTATTAAGGATTTAAGGGGATTTCAAACCTAGATACTAATTATTGACATCCGTAATTTGCTAAGTGAATTATTAATTCTCATTCAATATAATTGCCTATTTTATTTTAATTGTTTAAATTTTTATTTTTCTTTATTAAAATCCAAAATAAATTTATAGGATAAATAGTAGGAAAAAGGTAATTATTAATAATCACTATCTTTGTGGGATCGACCCATACTTGCTTATATTAGCTACAGCTACGTCGTTCACTTGCAATTATTACAATATTGACTAACTTAGAAAAACTCAATCAGATATTAACCTTAGGAGTAAATCCTAATTAAGTTGTATATTTGGAATAATATTATTTTAAGATTAGAAACATTTTAATGTAGCATTAACTACTAATGATTTTTATTTAGTGAATAATTATTTAAAATAGGAGTTCTTTAATAAACTTAGTATATTTCTTTGTATTCTTCAAAAATCCATTACACAGACAAAAATATTCAAGTATGTATTTAGAAATTTGCTCTTAATTATGATGATAATTAATATGAAAGTTTTAAGATTTAAGAGGGTGCTCACTATAGAGAATCTTATAGAATTCTCTCATTAAACCACTTTCCCAATGGTAGCCTAATCTTCATATGGCGATATGGTATAAGATACTTAAATGATTGGCTTAGAACAAGTAGGAGATTGTTAATTTATGTCCTACAACTAATTAGTTTGTTGTAGTTTAGTAATTTAATCATTTAAATGCATTTACCTTATACATATTCAAATGTATATGATAAAATCTATAAGATAAATGCATATTTCAAAATTATAGGATCATAATATGAGATTCATATTGTATTTATATATCATCCCTAAAATGTTCCTAATCACTATTTTATTAATATTGGACATTAATAAAGCTTAAAAAAACTATGACATGCTATTTTTTTCTTATGAAGGAAGTAAGTGATCTCATAGACTAAAGTATAGAGATATTTAATCAAATGTGTAGATGCTAGTTAGAGAACAAATTCACTGAATTAACACAATATGAAAAATTCATATGGAACATTACTTGTATGTTTATGAAAATTATCATCGTGATGATTGTATAAGTGATTCTTTGACTTGAGATCTCCAAAGTATCTCGCATAAGGATTGCTATATTTTGATACTATTTATGATCTATTATAGTCAAAGGTAGCTCATTCAGTAGTCATTAGATGTAGTATGAACTATATGGAAGTAGTTGAGTGATCAACATAGGATTCATCATCTTAAAGTAATTAGAGAGAATGTTTTGTAGTTCTCAGTTAATTTTAATTCAAGAAATCCTTAGCCAAGGTAGAATTACCCTTTGAAAATATTTTCAAATGTCATTAATAGAATTAATTAATAATGATGAAGAAGTAATATGATTGGACTCATAGAGTAGACATTTTTTCATACTTTATATCTAATTGAAACATTGCATGATGAAAGAATTTAGTTATACAAGAAAACCATGCACAGAAGGTTTAGTCAAAACCACTTTGACATTCATAAATATTCAAATGTTCTTGATGCATTGCTAGACTCCAATATTGATATATGGATTTACATTGTTTAATTAGATAATTAAAGATAAATTAAAGGATGTTAATTTATCTAGTCCTAAATATAATTTGAGGTTATAATTTATATCTATTACCAACAGAGAACCTAATGAGTCATAAACAAAGAACTAGTTGAAGGGAGAAAAGACGTTTTAATCAAATTAGACTCCATTGTAAAGTTTGAGAAATTTTGCGGTTAAAATGAGATATTTAATAAATAAGAATCAATATGAGATATTAAATCTTATTTAGTTATAACTGATATTTAATTAGAACTAATTTTAGTTAAAAATAGAATTTAATTTTAATTAAATTACTAAAGTGTCAAACAATTATAAATAGGCTAAGGCTTTAAAAAAGTTAACACTATATCCTCTCTGTAATAGTTGTAGAGTTCTCTCAACTCGTTCTATGGATACCATTACAAATTAGACCCTTATATGTCTACTGTGGTTAAGATGAGCCGATTTTAAAAATAGTTCAAAGGAATCAATAATAAAAGGATTAAGCTTCAGAATAAGGTATGAATTAAGATTCATGCTTTATTATTTTTTATATGTTAGTTATCTTATATAATTTAAGTGATCTTGGCCTCTAGAAAAAAAGTAAAAAATATGTTTCATAATTATTCTACTATGCATGGGATCAGATCCTATCCTAATTTTCCAACATCAATAAATAGAAGTATAAAACTCTTTCATATATAGGAAGACTATAAATTACAATCCTCAACAATTTTTATATCCACTGGTATTGTCACCTCTCCTTGCCTTAGAAATTAGTAAGGGATATTAAGAGGATATTGAAGAACTTCTTCTGGATAGGATCCTTAATAAAGCCCTTAAGACTAAGAGTAAGGTGATATGAAGTTTGTACTCCCACTAAGGATGGAGGATTTGGCCCCAATTCTATAAAGATCACTAATAAGATATTTATGGCAAAAAGGAAGATTTGAGCAACCGTGAGTGAGAGGCTCCCTTATCTTTCTAATTTTCACTTTCTTCTTCTTCACGGATTCACCACTCATTTAAGCTTATGATTTTGTTGCTATTTTTCCTCCCCCCTTTTCCATACTCCTACTACGTCCCATTGCTTTAACTCAGCATCTTCCTTACTCCTCACCTTCTCCAATCTATTAGTTTTCCCCGACTAGGGGTAACCTCGTCTTTTCAATTTATCTCAATTGCTGCCCTTGGTTTTCTTTACCATTTATGTTAACAATTTTTTAATTTTCAAATACCTGTCATTGTCATAATTCCTTAATCAACTTGATGGAATTAGGTTTTCCTCCATTGCCCTCATCAGCCCTTTCTTCTCCAACTTTCTTATTTCTGCCAGATTTAATTAAAATCCCCCATTCCTAGCCTCCTCAACCTACCTTCTTACCTCAATCCTCTCCCGTTCTACACAAACTATAAACTTGGTTTAAAAACTAGAAAAACCTAGAAACAGGTTACTGGAGATAACTCGGGTACTTCTCTGCATTTTTGTCCTCCTGTTGAACTTAAGGGAAGCTTATAGTGGCTACATATATCGAAATTTTACAGAGGGTGATAGGACTTAGGAAGTCTTAGTTATAGGCTTTTTCTTAAAAGAAGCCTCCAATTCTAGTGATATAAGTGTGGACTCAAACGAACTAGAAATGAAAAGGTATATAGGAGGTAATGTTGATAGAGGATGATAACATAATATTCACTTTCAGCTCAAAAAAAATGAAAAAAGGACCATGGCATACCTCACAACTTCCTCTTTTGCTTTGGAAATGGCAAATAAGTATAGAGCTTAAGAAGATAAAAATGAAGAGCATACCTTTATAGGTGAATATACATAATATTCCATTAGAATATTAAACTACAAAGGGTTTAAGTATGTTAGCTAGTTATTTGGGGAAGCCTATGTACATGGATGAAAATACTACCCTGAGGAAAATAATAGGACTTGCTAGATTATGTGTTATCATAGACATTTATAAGGAAATGAAGGATTCTATTCCTATTATGAGGCTAGCAGATGGGAATTCCCACAGGGAAGACAAAGTCTTGGTTACTTATCAATAGAGACCCTCCATGAAATCTTAAGGAAAAGAGTGGAAACCAACTAGAAAAGTTTTTTAAAAAGGTGACTATAGGGAATTGATGGGTTGGAGGTAACTAGTCCAAAAGAAAATAGTGTGAGAATGGAAGTAGAAGAAATGATAGTGAACTTAGAGAGTGATGGTAGTACATAAGTGAAAAACAGTTCTTAGTATAAGAAGATTAAGAATGTGCAAAAGGTATCAATGTCAGATATAATACAGCTGAAGGAAGATCAATAACAAGCTAATTATTAAGAAAAAAAATTTGAGAAAATTCAATCTAGAATAAGCAACATAAACAATAGAAAAGAATCCAAAGGTAAATGCATTGTTACATGACCATCCTGGTATAGAATGTAAAAGGTATAAACAGCCTATTGAAGCTCAATGCTTTAAGGGGTTTTGTGCAAAAGGAAAAATCTTTGTTATTTTTCTTATTAGGAACTAAAATTAGAAAAGAAAATCTAAATAATTTGAGTTATTTTGGTTCTTAATGGAAAATGATTTCAAATGACCAGTGTCATGCTTTTGGAAGAATTATTATTGTTTATGATGGGGAACTAGTAGAAGTGGAACCTTTAGAAGCAAATAAGTAGTTTATTCACTCAAAATTGAAATTTAAAATAGAGAATTCCACTGCTTTTATCACCTTTGTTTATGATTTTAATACAACTTTTCAAAGATCTGAAATTTGGATTTCACTGAGAAGAATAAAATTTTTAGTGACAGGTTCTTAACTTATAATTGGTGATTTCAACACCATTGTCTATAGGTCTGACGTAAAGGAAAACTGCATTCTACTCAATTATAATGCAAACATGTTTGATGTAACCCCCCATTACCCTAGAGTACGTACCGGAACGCCCATGGGTCATTCCGACACATAACCTAAGATAATGGAGTGCTACGTGAAACAACTATCGAACTCCACATGGCATCACATA
>JANIIA010000009.1:60467395-60477445 GCA_027478495.1 Erythroxylum alaternifolium | reverse complement strand
ACGCCACCCTCGCGGGGCACGGATTCGGATATCACTGTCGATATCGGGTTCGGGTTCGGTGGGAGTGGGGTGTTACAACTTGAGTCCACATCTCTAATATAAAAAAAAACCTTAAATTTGGGTCTTTGAAAATATTTGACTTATGTTTAATTTTATTAAGGAGTTTTTAAAAACCATGACCTTAATTATTAACTCCAGAAGAGGGAGAGAGGAAAAAAAACCTTACCAAAGAAGTAGCCTTCATACAACAGAAAGATCAAACATTAGGAAATTGATGAAAGCAATTAGGAAGAGAACTTTAACTAAAAAAGGAAATAAAAATAATTAGAATTTAGACCATAAATTTATTAATTGGCTAGAAACAATATATATGCCTAGATAGGATGCTTAAGGGTGAAATCACAAGAAATAACTATAAGCAAAGATTGAGATCAAAACATTTGGAGACCATAAGCAAACTTAGGCAAGAATCAAAACCAGGTAAAACTGAGCTAAACTACTAACACCACATAAATTGTTGGAATAGAAAACTTGGTAAAGGTAGTAAAATAATTGACTGATAGTGTATTACTAAATAGAAAGAAAATAGAAAACATTTTAGACTTTAGAATGGTAAACATAAAGATAAAAGAAACATAGCATTTATATGGGAAAAAAACGCAACCATCATCATAGAAACTGACAAAGCAAATTCATAGGAACATGTTAGATTGACTTTAATGAACATACGTAAAGCTAATATGACAAATAAAAATGCAAGTATGCAACAACTTTTAAAAGTGAAACCAAACCCTAAAGAATAACCGTAATAAAGGAAAATTCGATGGATCAATGAACAATAAAATTCATGAACAAAGTGGATTACACCAACGAAAAATTCGAGCAATATATTATTAAGATCAAAATATAATGCACTAAAATAAACATAAAGATAGATTTGACATGAAATGACTTTGGTATGTGATGTACAAGAAAAAATAATTTATTAAGTATTTTGTTTGTTTTCATATTAAATTATCTTTTTACTTTGTTTTATTTCTTTTCATGTAATTATGATAATTAAGTGTAGAATAAAATTATTAAATAATTAGAAGTTATTTCAAGTAAAAACATGAAGAAAATCATACTTCTTTTAAAAATATGATTTAATGCACATCCATATATTAGCTTGTATCCTAATGGATCAAGTATAACAAGGGACACAGTCTAAAGAGACTATATGGTTTTGAAGAAATTATGTAGAGAAACACGACCTTATCCACGACTCTTCTAGAGACCATGTGCTAATCATAAGAGAAATAGTATAATCCATGATATGGTGATACTAGCATGCCAAATGCCATGTACTAATTTCAAAAGAAACATAAAGATCCATGACCTAGGGTTATAAGCATGTTGGAGCTTTGTGTCTCCCTAAAAGGAAACAAATAAATCCATAACCAAGTGTCACACCCTAAATTATTGTTTAGTTTTCTCAGTTATTATTTAGTCATATTAATTTATATTTCCCCATATAGTGTGTTTTTTCCTATTATTTATATTCTTAAACTTGATTTTTTTAGTATTTTCTATTTGAAGTGGGATTTCAATTTTTTGCTATGATTAGTTTAATGAGGATATATTTTGTGAATAATCGGTGGAAATTTGAAGATAAGTTTGGTGACTTAGAACTTTTGGAGAAAAGTTAAGCATAATTAATGTTAGTGAATGAATTGGCGAAAAATGTGTTGGAGGTGAAATAAATTGTATTTATTATATGAAATTATTTTGATGTAATTAAAGTGTCTATAAGTGATAAAATATGTGAAAATATATTAAAATAAAAATAAAGAGTGAATGGACAATTAAGGACGAAAGGAAGAAATTGGTGGAGAGATGCTCGTTAAGGGTATAATCAGAATTTCAAATTATAAGGCATCAGTGTAATTTTTTTTAAAAATATATTACTTACGGTTAAGAGTTATGAAAAAGGAGGGTTTGGGATGGAAAAGAATGACACTCCTAGAGTAGAAGAGGAAAAGAGAGTGAAGGAAGGGAAAAAATGAAGAGGTTTGGAGGAAGAAGGAGACTTGATTTCCAACAATATGTGAGTGAGATTATATCCCTTCCTAAACCCCTCTTGAAACAAAACTTTCTATGATCATTTTGAAATTTTTAATAGAAATGCTGATCTTTCATGGCTGTTTATATATGTTCAAATTGGATATAAAAGGGTTTTAGGAAATAATGTTTGATTTATGAGATATAGGTTAATAAGTGTAGTTGTTATGATTTAGATAGGAATAACTTAGCAGTTTTGCTCTAATATTTTAGGGGAAAGGAGTTATGAATTTGATAAAGTGTAAAACATAAAAATTGTATATATACATGTCTAATTTATTCCCATAGAAGGGTGAGTGCCTAAATTTTCCAAGATAAGACATATGGTCAAATTTCTAAAACTATTACGCCTAAAAGGATTCAAGTTGAGTATGAGATTATATAAATTATTTAAGTAAATAGGGTCTGATTCAAAAGTTGGTTAAAACATAAAAGTTATAGGTTTAGACATTGGATAATTTTTTGTAAAGTAGTTTAGATAAATTCTAATGATTTAGGAGAGATGTAATTGATTTACCATATGTTGTCAGGCTGTTAAGGCATTATATGTGCTCTATTAATGGGAGCTAATTTTGGGGACTATAAAAATTGAAATTTAGAAGATGTTCAATATGAAAATTGTGCACATATGTGTGTGTGTGTGTTTACGTATGTGTATGTGTTTGTGTGAATAATAAGTGTGAAAAAGTTTTATGGTTTATATCTAATTGAATTTTCATCTTGTGCTTGATGAGAATTTATTGCTCTATGAGTAAATTTTGTGATTTTGTTGAGTAATTATGAATGTCCCATAAAAATGTTGTTTATGTTTTGAAAGGGATGGTTTAGGAAATATGTGAATGCTCGCGAGAAAATTTTTAAGTTTTTGAATGATATTATGTATAAATTTTGTCTTAATTATTAGAATGTGATAAAATTTTATAACATATGCCTTAAGCTTTTGGGTATAGAGAAAATTGATTGTTTGCTTGAAAATGTGTAGTGAAGTGAAGTGCCTTCCATTAAAAAAAATTGATAATTAATGGATTGATTAAATTAAATGAATGAAAGATTTGAGTGATGAGACTTAGGCAAAATTTCTTAAATAAAGACCTAAGCGAGGTGGCTTATGCAAAAGACCTAAGTGAGATGTCTTTGGCAAATTTTCTTAAGTAAATACCTAAGTGAGTTGGCTTAGGTAAAAGACCTAAGTGAGGTGACATAGACAAATTTTCTTAAACAAAGACTTAAGTAAAGTGGCTTAGATAAAAAACCTAAGTGAGGTGACTTAGGGAATCAAACAAGGATCCTAAGATTAACGATTTAATGGAAATGAATAAAAAGTTGATGAAGGGTATGTGTAATGACATTGAGTTATATGGATTCTTCATTCTTGATATGATGTTGCTTATTTAAGAAAATGATATCTTGTTAAGTGGCTGATGATTGTGGTTAATTGATGAACTTGTGCTTTAATGAGTATGGCGATGATTTACTTATGAATAGATGTCTTGCTTAAACCTTAATGTGAAATTTTACAATCAAAATTAGGCCTTAATATGGGTGATTCCTAATTCACACATCACTAATTTCTTGTAGATCGATAACACATTCAATATGAATATGGCAATTGATGATGTCATTGAACTAAGGTTATTCCCATTTTCATTAAGGAATCGACCAAAACAATTGCTAAAACTATTAGTATCATATTAATTACTACTTAGGAGAGTCTTATAATGAAGTTTCTTGCTAAATACTTTTGGCCATCCAATAAAACAAATTTGAAGAATGATATCTATTCTTTCTAGAAATTCAAAAATGATAGATTGTATGAAACATTACATTAGAGAGATGTAAGAACTTGTTGAGGAAGTTTCCATGCTATGTCTATCTTATAAAGATAAAATTCTAGACCTTTTAAAATATAATGATCAATTCTATAAGGAAAATGGTAGATTCGATAATGGTTGGAACATTGAATAATAAGAATCTAAAGGCCTTTCAAAGTTAATAGAAGAGATGGAAATGAAAAACTATAAAAGGTAGTCAGGAAAGACCAAAATGAAAAAATTAAGGCATTCGTAATATATACACCATGACTGCTTTAACAACTCATATAGAGGTGATAGTGAGAAAATTATAAAATTTGAGCTCATTGCCAAGAATAAATCAAGTATGAGTTACGATTTATATCAGGTAGGACATAAAGCTATGGAATGTTAAGCTAGAAATCATATGACCAAATTGATATAGCAATTTGAGTTTATAGGAAGTTTCCATAAGCAAAACAATCCGTACAATAAGAAATATAATTTGGGGTAGAATAATTATCCAAATTTCTCACGATGCAAAAAACAACCTTAGAAACAACCCCTTCAATATTTCAATAACTTATGAAACAAAAGATGTAGCCAATTCTAGAAGAGATGATGAGAGAAGAAGCAAGTTTTAGAAGAGACAATGAGAGCATCATGCAAGAGATTGCTTATTAATTTCAAAATCATAAAAATTTAATAATAAATATTAGAGTTTAAATTGGTCAACTGAAAAACACTATAATTGAGAGATCATAAGATACATTGCCTAGTGATATCATGCTCAAAATTAGGGAATAAGTGAAGGATGTTACCAGAAGGGATGAAGAATTGATTGCTATCAAAAAGGAAAAAAGATAATAAGATATGGACATTAGTGAGAGAGTAATAACTAAGAATATCTTACATGACAAAATTAATAAAAATAATATGAAGAAAGAAATCAGTACTTAATAGAAGTCTAAGGAAGATCAAGAAGAAGAGGACCTAGAGGAGGAATTTTTACAGACAAAATTAAAGGAAGGCAACATCAAGATCGTCTAAGACCTTATACTACTAAAATTGAATGACATATGAAATTTTAATATTTCTTCCATTATTAGTGGTGTTTATATTAATAAAGAATTAGTGAATTTAGATTCAAGCGTCAACGTAATATACCATTCTAAAAGGATTAGAACTAGATAAACCAAAACCTACTAAAAGAGTAATGTATCTTACAAATAACTCGATGAAAAGTTATAGGCGTATTAAAGAGAATGCTATGAAACAATTGATAGGTTTGTTTTTCAACCAAATTTTTATATTCTAGATTTAAAAAAGGATGAGAAAAATAACTTTAGTCTTAGGTAGATCGTTCCTCACTGCAATATGTGTGATAATAAATGTTAGTAAAGGTTAACTCATACCTATGATTAGAGACGAAAAGTTATTATTTTCAAGTGATAAAACTCAATTTATTCTTAATTGATCTGAAAAACTAACAAACACGTCAAGGCACCTCAAATAGAAAAAATTTAAGCTCAATGGCATACTCTAACCTATAAAACACTCAAAACATAAATGTCTAACTAAACAACACAATCCTAACATAAACTTCCACTAATTATACAATTTTATATCACCCTACTAATATAAAATTCACGATATAATTTCAAGTGATTGCCATTTATTTTAAAATTGCCTTTTTTGGATGAAATACCTCAATTGTACCATATAGAAATATCTTTTTGACATTTAAATTATTGGGCCATCTTGATTTGAGTTTACCCAGGAACAATCTTAGGCAAGAATTGTACAAAAGTACTTGGTCTCCCTATATAAATTTCTTAGAATGCTCGATCCTCTAGTCATGATATCTTTTGGTCCATTCTTTGTATAGCTTCAAGTTCTCATAGGTCATCAACCTACATTCTTCTAACTCGTTGACTTGTAACTTCCTCTTCTCTCCTACTAATAAGTGTGAATTGCATCGTGTTTTAGTGATAAGTCTGATACGTATTTAATTGTTAATTCAATTGTTTAGTATATGTTTAGGTTATAATTGTGTTAGTTTGCTAATTATTTATGTTTTAAGTGTTTTATGGGTTGGTATAAGTCTTTGAGCTTAATTATTATGTTTTTGAGGTACCTTGATGTGTTTGTTAGTGTTTTAGGCTCAACATAAATGAATGAAGAAGTTTAGGAGACATTCGGGCTGAAACAATGAGTTATGATCATGGCACAACAGGCCATGATCATAACAGAAGTACTGGAGTTGGCCTACGATCATAGCCCATATTCCATGATGGTGATAGAAGCCTAAGAATGACTCGCAATCATGGCCTCATTGCCATGGTCATGACAGAAGGCTCGCAGATGGCCCATGATCGTGACATGTAGGGCCACAATTATGGCCTGCGTTAGGCAGACGTGCAGATACTAAAAAATGTCAAGTTTTGAGGAATTTTTGAACCTTTTTAACCCCGAAAAAATCCTAGGGCTGCTCAGAACACAAAAGGTATTTAAAGAATAAGACAAAGGAGAAGAGAGCTTTTTACATCAACCACTTTTCAGGGAAACTTAGAGAGAATCGTCGAGAGATAGAGAAAGTGAAGAAGGAAGAGAGAAGTGATGTAGAAGTCGACTCGACGTACTTCGTAGATCAGGAGTTTCCTAACATCTCTGCCTTGTGTCATCCATTCAAATTTGTATTTCTTGTTATTTTTAATTTTATTATTGTATAGAATTGAAATAATAGTTGGTGATAGGATTTTTGGATGTTCATATTGTTTCTAAAGTCACCGTTGGGGTTTTATCTTTGATTTAATGAAATTTGGTTATCTGTGTTTTACCAGATTTATTGTGATTTAATTTCAGCAATTACATAATTCGGTGATAAATTGAGAGGGTGAATTGAGTGAAAAATTATTAAATTAGGCTAACGAGAGTTAGGAAATTTAATAGAATGAGAGTTAAATCAAATCAGTAAATTGTGCGAAGAGAGATCTTGCAATAGTTTCCGATATTTTATTAGACAACTTTAGATTTAATTAAGATTTTAGATAGGTTGTTAATTAAGAAATTGCAACTTTCATAATCTGATTGGGGTTTATAAATTAGGGTTAATGGTTATAACTCGAGAGAGAGTAATAATCAACCTTAGGCTCATCTAGAACCAATAATCCAATAATTCATAATTGATTAGGTTAGCGTTAAAGAGTAGTAAAATTCCCTTTCTCTTAGTTGGTAATTCCTTAGGTAGATTCTTGAGTGTGTATTGCAATTGCTAATTTGTTAATATTTTCATGATTGATTCTTGAATTGATTTGCTTGATTGAATTCCATTCTTGTTTTAGTTTTGTTACATTTAAATTTCTGTGATTTGCTTTGCCGTAGATTTTAGGATTAGATTATCCCTCCTTGGGGGATCGACACCTTAGGTACTACATGAACGACTCATGCACTTATAGATTATCAAGGTTAATCAATTAAAACTTACACACATCTAAAAATCACGATCAAGTTTTTAGTGTTATTGCCGGGGAGGTGATTAGTTTAATTCTATAGTTTAAGGCGTTTAGTTAGTTTTAAATTTTTGTTTTCATTCTTTCTTTCCATTTCTTAAACTGCGCTCTTGCATAAACACAAGAGTCACGAGAAGATCGATTCATGCAGTTGAAACCTTAAATTTAGACATAACTCGACTAGAATGATCCATTAGGAAAGCTCGACATGAAAAAGAAGAGGGAATTGCGAAATCAACAATGGTTGAGGAGTTTCAGCAAGATTTAGACCACAGAGCGAACCAAGGACGTCAACAATGGATCCTTATAGACTTCATAAGACCAGGGTTCAATGTGGCCAACCAAGAAGTAGTTAGGCCACCTGTACAAGTAGCATCATTTGAAATCAGACTAGCTCTCCTAAACATGCTTCAACAGAAATTGTAGTTTTATAGACTAACAAATGAAGATCCTAATGCACACATAGTGAACTTCCTTAAAATCTGTAACACCTTTGGGTACCATTAGATGTCGAAAGATGCATTCCAAATTAGGCTTTTCCCTTTTACCCTTAGAGATAGAGCAAATTCTTAGTATCATTCCCTCAACCTAGCCAATGTCACAACTTAGGATTAGCTAGTTCGTGCCTTTTTAGATTAATATTTTTCCTTGACTAAGACCACGAAGCTCATAAAGGAGATTACTAACTTCCAGCAAAGTGACGGGGAATCGATCTACGAAACGTGGGAACAATAGAAGGATTTGCAACAGAAATGCCCACACCATAATTTACCCAAGGAATTCTTATTGCAAACATTCTATAACAGAGTAACCCCACATATGAGAATCACAATTGATGCAACTTCAAGAGGATCACTGATGAGGAAGACGGTAGATGAAGTAGAAGAGCTAATAGAGGAGAAGGAGAGTAATAGCTGCCTATAGACAAATGAGCGAACTAGACAAACTACTACCTTCTGAGAACAAAAAGAAAATGTAGTTGTTGATCAAATGATGTAATTGCAAGTGAAAATTGATACCTTGACTCGACAGCTTAACAACATGAAGGCTTCATCCTCAGCTGGGGTGAAAGTCGTACAACTTAAGTATGAACTATGTGGACAAATGGACTATGATACGGTGGACTGTTTCTTAATTGAGGAAAGCGATCCAGAGCAAGTGAATTATATGGGAGCTCAATATGGACGAGGAAGGGAAAACAATCCCTACTCCAACACTTATAACCCTAGGTGGAGGAATCACCCTAACTTTTTGTAGATGAATAATGCTAGAGGATAGTTCAGACCTCAAGGACAATCAGGCTTCCAATAAAACAAACAAAGCTCAATGGAATCCAAGTTGGATAAGATTTTAGATGAAATTGGAGGCATGGAGGATGCACATAGGAGGCTTGAAAGTAAATACGAGCAAATCACTAAGAACCATGCCTCTTTAATACACAATCTTGAGGTCCAAGTAGGTTAACTAGCAGAGGCAATTGCTACTCGGAGTGCAAGAACCCTTCCAAGAAATACCAAGTCTAACCTAAAGGAATAGATCATGGCCATTACTCAGACCTAGGAAAAAAAACTAAAACATGGGAAGGAAGACAGAGCTAAGGGAGAAGGATAAGTAATTATGGAATTCCTTCCAAGTGAGCTCGTAATTGAGCAAATCGAGGAACCTCGACTTGAATTTCTGTACCCTATGATAGTTCAACGGAATTAAATTGCAAGTAATGCAGTGAGGAATTCTAGCGAGGTTGAATTAAAGGTTGAAAATGTAATGGAACATCTACAAATGAAGCTCACAATAAAGGAATCAAACAAGAAGAAGCTTGAGCACATAGTGGAAGAAAACCCTAACATAGCACAGAAGAAAGAGGACGCAGGGGATTTTTACATTCCTTGCAGTATCAATAGAGTCGAAATAGATTGGACATTCACAGATTTAGGAGTAAGTATCAATATGATGCCCTATTCTTTAATTAAAAATTGGGGTTAGGAGAGTTAGAACCCATAAAGATGCTAGTGAAGACGACAGACAAATAGTTTATCTGTCGAAGGGGATTATTAAGGATTTGCAAGTACAAATTGATAAATTTATCTTTCCCATAGACTTCTATATATTGGATATTGGAGACGATGTGGAAATCGCTATGGTCCTTAGACGACCATTCTTAGCTATTGCCCACTCCATAATAGATGTTGATGCTGCTAAACTAACTCTGAGGGTAGTAAACATCAAATAACCTTCAAAGTATCGAGAAAGACAACAGTTCTCGTTTACCTCTAACTAATATCAAGGAAGCTAAGCCTCGAGGACAAAGGGGAGACATTGAGGTTCCTGGGAACACAGTTAGAAAGAAATGATCGTGAAGAAGAAGGCTAAAGAAGGAGAATCAGAGGGAGAGTGCAATCTAAAGCATGGTAGCTCATTTTGTAACACCCCATTACCGTAGGGTACGCACCGAGACGTCCGTAGGTCATTCCGATACATATCCTATAATACGGGAGCACTACGTGCAATCACTACAATACTCCACATGGCATCATAACAATTGAATTAATAAAGCAGTAATTGTAAAATTATAAGATTTTTAAAACCAAATTCTTCCTCTTTTCATTACTAAAAAATCAACAGTTTTATACATCAAATGTACAGTCTGT
>JANIIA010000009.1:60412954-60426335 GCA_027478495.1 Erythroxylum alaternifolium | reverse complement strand
TCTTGTATAGCAGTGACTTTGGGTCTCCATCTTCTTGGTAGACTTCTGAGAATCTTCCTCACATGATCTTGATTATCATAAATTCTGGTGTACAAGAATACTTATCTTGGACTCTTTCACCTGATTTATGCCTTCATGTGCGATGGATAAAGTGTCCCACATCTCCTTCGCAGTCTCACATATATGAACTTTATCATATTCACTTCTGCTTAGCGCACAACTCAGAAAGAATTTGGCCTTTGAATTTAACTGGAATCTGGCTTTGTGATCTGCTGACCATCTGTTGCGAGGAATTGTATTTCCTTCATCATCTCCTGGTTCGTATGGTCTATTCTCAATGATATCCCAAAGATCAATATGTGTGGATTCTATGAAGAGCTGCATTATGTCCTTCCAATAATGATAATCTTTACCATTGAATGCAGGAGGTCTTGTGACAGAGGCACCTTCAGGTCTCTTACAAAGTATTCTTTCTCTATCCTAGCCTCTCTAAGCTATCAGCTTTTTCTTTCTCTCACTAGAAAAAGATTGTGAGCTTTTTTTACAGTAATGTTAGCTCTATTTTAAGTAAGCACTGTAAGAATTTTCTCTCAAATTGTCTAGCTTTCTAACTTGTCTCTGAATTTTCTAAGATTATAGCATCTTCAAATGCGACTAATATTTATAGCCTTCGTCTCTAACTTTTCGTCTCTAACTTGTCTCTGAATTTTCTAAGATTGTAGCATCTTCAACGCGTATGCATCTGCGTCTGCATCTATGTTAACTTTGCGTCTGTGTCTGCGTCTGTCTGCATCTGTGTTTCCTTTGAGTCTGTGTTCTGTACTTTGTCTGCACACTTAACATACTTGTTAAAAACATTCATTTGTTTCTAACATTATTATTATTTGATTTTCATCAAAATTAATCATCGTAAAGTCCTCTTGACTTAACATTTTTGTCTTGATTTCCCACATCCGTGGGAATTTGCATTGGTCCCAGAAGTGATCTTCTTGTCTTCTCTTCTGTGCTCTATTGTTCATCCTCCAACTTGCTTCCTCTTTGTTCCTACATAAAAATAAGCAATTCTTTACCTCAATTAGCATCAAACACACAAGAATAACAATGGAAATCAAACTTAATCAAAACATACAAAATGAATCCTAAACTAGAACAATAAACAACAATTATGCTAGAAAACACATGCCAATTACCTATAAAATCATATCCTAATGCACACCTATCAGGTATGTGCTAGTTGTTTGGAAGCTTGATTTAGTTGGATACTTGGAGTTGAATTTGGAGTTTAGTGAGGTAAGGGAGTACTAAACTTGGTATCATGATAGAACATCTATTTTTTGATGTTTGAAGTGGATAAAATGTGTACTAAATTGATGAAGAATTGTGGTTAGAAACTTGATAAATACTGGATACTCATTAGAAGGAGTGGTTTCACTGAACAGGTATTGGTATATTAGCCATATTGTGACTTGTAGACATCAAAATATGATTATTATAAATTAAATTAAACTAGAAACATATATCTATGACTTTAATGAAGGAATCGAATTTGATTTCTATCATTAAGGGTTTTGAAATTTGTCTTGGAGTTGAGTTTTGGTTGCTGTCCATGGATGAGAATAGTTTGTAGTATTTTGGGTATAACTCTTAGAATAATGAACCAAATTGAATTAAATTTATTTTGTCTGAAACTTAATACATATAGGAACATTTGTTTAGTAGAACGTATTGTCTAAAAACGTCAACTTCGAGGTCAGAATGGCCATACAAAACTGATTCAAAAGCCTATCCTATGAAAACAATTGTTTGGAGGTTTTTGGTCACTTATCCCACAATTATTGGAAATGGTTAAGAAGGTGAAAACGTGAGATTTTGTACAATTGATGAACTATATAAGGTTAATATAATTTCTTTGGTACAATAGAACTTAAATGGACTTATTTAAGGTGTGTTTGAACTTACATTGGTATTTGATGTAATTGAGTACTAGTTAGTTTAATTATGCATTATTAATTGACATGATAATGTAAAGAATGTATGGTTTACAATGTTAAATTGCTTGGTGTGATCATGAATGAATGAGTTCCAAAGGCTTATGTCTTATGAATTTGATATGTATGTTTGAGAATCGGGAATTTTTACGATAATATTGTGATAATTCCAGACAATCAGTTGTCTGAGGAGTTTGATAGTTTGGATTGTGTTAGATGTGCTTTCATTTGTGTGACGATACCTAATTTGTGATGATTTAATACCTTTATTGATGCATTATTGCACATACTTGTCATTGTATAACATGTTAGTTTGTTTGAAAGTTAGTGAATATGTTAAGTTGAACAAAATGGAATAAAGTCGTATATGCTGCAATATGTTCCTTATATGAGAATTCTGATGAGACATGTCTCTCCTGTTCTGTTATTGAGACATAAGTCTCTCCTATTCAAGTTAAATTTTGTTTAAAGTTGAGTATGTATGGAAAGGTAATGATTGGTTGTTTGAATTCTGGCAATGCTTTGTATTGGTTTGATATGTTTAAGTCCTGTCTTAGGTAACATCCGCATATCCTTCTAAGGGGTATTTGGGTGTTACATTTAAGGTTTTAAAATTTTGGGCATTTTTAAGAAATAAAAGGTTACGACTTAACAGGGGTAGCAATGGATAATACAAAGGGTAAGTCATTTAAGCCAAAGGATAATAAAAAAAAGGCCTTAATCATCTTTATTAAGCATGCATTCAGTAGACTCAAACTAATTCAAAGCAAGTTCTGAAGGTAATAACCTAAAGAAGTATCACTCAGCAAAGAAATAGAATGACTATGGATGGAGTCATATGGGCTCAATCCTCACATTGGTTCTTGTGAAAACTCATTATGCATCTCTACACTACCTCATTGCTCAAATGTCAAATTATGAATAAGATTATGTAGCCAACTACTTTTCATCACTCTATATGGTTCAATTTATACTCAACCCTAATCCGAGTTTAAGCATGCATTCAATCTAATTTCAACTAGCATAACAGAATCTTATGGCAATATTCATTAGAATGATTCAAGTGTGTTCCATTGCTGACACAAAGCACATAATATGCCTAAACATGCATCCTATTTAACAAAATGCGAACAATGCAATTGAGAAAGTCAATGTCACCTCCTCACACTTAAAGATCAAATTATCCTCAATGTTACAAGTCAACCACCAAATAAGGGAAAATGACATCAAAGACAACAACAAAAATTGAAACAAACAAATGACATTCATCTAAACAAAAAATGACAGCAAACCTAACAAAAGAAAATGAAACAAATTAAAAGTAAAACGGGTAAAAAAGCTTATTGAGATGATGGTGCTGACAGTGTTGGCGAAGGAGCTTCAAAATTGTTCCTTTTACAAAATTTGAGGAACCTCTTCTTCAAGTTACGCTGCTCCTTGTGGACTTGCCGCATTTGGGAGCCGAGTTCTTTGATTTGGGAAGTGACTTACTGTTGGTTAGAGGCCATCTGGTCGAGGATATGTTGAAATCGATTGACCTCTACTGGTGAACTTCGTTCCTCCTCCACTGCTTCTTATTCTAGCTCCAGGACTACTCGGGATGTGGAGGGTCAAAAAGTGGATGTGTCTGTGCCCCTCCAGTTCTTCACTACAGTACGCGATTGAGGGTTTCAGAGATCCATAGAATGGAATTTCAAAATCTCAGAGCACCTTAAATACGATATGTCAAACATATCAAATGGCATTGTGCGCATATCTTCCATATCAAGGTTATAAAATAGAGCTAAAACAGTAACAACATGAGACATGAAAAATATGAATTCTTTTTATTTACAATACTCACTATTGATTGAAAAATTCTAAAAGGCGTGTTAATTTTAATTTTTCGATCCATGCACCACAAAAAGAAAAGTTCTATGGCCAAGCATTTGTTACTTTCAGTTTTATTAAACACAGTTAAACACATAAATTTGTGCAAAAGTAAATGCTTGGCACTACGGATTAAAGAATTCGGTGTAATCCCAAAGTCAAAATTTTCTTCCCCCGTCAGAGTTTTCTAGAAATCATTTAAAAAAATCATCATGATCATCTAAAATTTTAGTGTTTGGCAAATCAAAAAGACCACGCATGACAGTATAATACAATTTATAAACATTGTTGAATAACCTAAACTAGAAAACATCAATTTTAGAGTTATATCAAATTGTAGTGAAAAACTATACGGTCATCATAGGGTGAATAGGCACGTCACACCTAATGAACCTATTCCAACCTATGTTTACAGCTACTCACTCAATTTTCCATCTCACTCCTATGGTTTCTAACAATTCAAAATCAAAATACCTTAGAGTGACTAATTCTTTATCCCTAAGATCTCGAAAACGTGGACCTTCTTCTTTTGGATAAATTGAAAATGGGGAATGGTAAGCTGCTGCTAAATTGGGCTTACCTTTACCAAAAACTTGAAGGAATATTTCATTAGTCGCTTTTTAATCCATCATCTTCTTTGGTCCCATTACAAGAAGAAAACCTGCAAAAATAAGAGAAAGAGAGTGAAATTCATATCTTTGTGTTTTGATGAAATTCATAAGAAAAAGGAAGAAAAATCTTACCCAAATCTTTGTGTTTTGATGATTAATGCATGAAAAGAGTAAATGATTATAAGATTAATGAAAAGAGATTAAGAAAATACCAAGAATCTAGAGGAAAATGGAGAATTTTAAAGAGTGGGAGGAGAATTTTTATGGGTTAGAGAGAGAAGGAGTGAAATTTTGAAGAATGAGGGAAAGAAGAAAAGCAGAGAGAAACTTAAATTTCCCTCTAGATGCTCCATAAAGTTTCTGGAGGGATTTCCCATGATCATACGAATCACCTCCATTCCCATGATTGTGGGTTTTCTCTCTAGCAAGTTCCTAGAGAGATTTCCCACAATCGTGGGAATCACTCCAATTCCCATGATCATGAAATGGGGTGATTCTTCCACTTCTAAACCTTCTTCCAAGCTTAATATGTATGCTCCATGACCCCACAACCTACAAACACATCAAATTGATATTATCAACAAGAAATTCAAAAAGAAAACAAGTTGAAATTCAAATGAACTCCAAATTAACATCACTCAAACTCAATTCAACCAAAATCATAACTAAATAACCATATCAATAAATAAACAAAAACAATTAAAATGAAGTAGAATTTTATGGGTTGCCTCCCATACAACGATTCTTTTAATGTCTGTTGCTCGACTCTCCTTTTTGCTTAAGGTGGTTCAAATGACGGGTATGGTGCCAGTGTATAAGCTGATCTCAAACTCTGTATATGAGCCAACCCAGTATAGACTCCACCTTCCTTCCTACGCCTTCTCCCGCACGATCGTTTATTTATGATTTCATTCCCAAGGTCCTCAATATCTTCCCATCCTCTTAGGGTTCAGGTTCCTTGATGTCCGTTGGGGGTAAAGGAGAATGATATTCTTTCTTGGATACCTTGAAAGTTAATTTCTCCTTTCCAACTACCAGTGTTAAGTCTCTCCTAAGGACATCAATACTCGAATGGGAAGTAGCTAGAAACAGTCACCCAAAGGACTATAGGGGTTTTTGTGTCTTCTCTAATATCCCGTATCTAGAAGTTCGTGGGGAAGATAAATTTATCAATCCGTATCTGCACGTTCTTGATGATCCCCTTCGGCTGATGCACTGTTCTATCAGTCATTTTCACCAATATCTCAATAGGCTCTGGCTCTCTTAAACCTAACTTCTGACTAAATATGTAGGGCATCATGTTGATACCAACTCCCAAATCTACAAATGCCCTGGCTATCTTAACTCCCTTTGTACTAAATGGAATGAAAAAAGTCCCACGGGTCTTCTTTCTTTTGTGTTATATTTGGACTTCCTTATGATATTTGCTCTTTGACCTCTTTCTTCACCGATTCCTTTAATGCGAGCCTTGTTTAGAGCTGATTTGTTATATCCGTCATCTTGCATAACTCAACCTCTTTAGAATTCCTCGCTGCTCCATATGACTTCCACTGAGCAAATATATGATGTGGAAGTCTAAGTTTAAGTTCCCTGGTCGGCTCACTTACTATTTCATTTGGAAGGACTTTCAAAACTGTTTTTCCTTCTCTCTTGTTTCCTTCTTTCTCCTCATGTTCATTTTCTTTTTTCTCTGTCCTAGTGATGACCATGATTCTTTCCTTCAGGTTGATTTCGGTGTTGCTCGGTAGGTTACTTGCATTTCTAGAAGATAAAGCATTAGCGAGTTGACCTACCTGAACCTCCATATTGTGGATGGATGATGCATGGTTCTTCACGATCTAGTCAAACTTCTCCTTCCATCCTCTTTTGACTTTCCTCTTGCTTGTAAACATCCTCTTCAAACATCCTCTTTTGAGTTACCAGTTTAGACCCCCACACTTCCATCATCTTGTCTATTTTACTTTCCATCGCACCAATTCAGTCTTGCTAAAATCCTGGTGATCCTTGTGGTATCGCTTGGCCACTTGCATTATTAGTGCTCTAAGAAAAATTTGGATGGTTTTTCCATCCTGGATTATAAGTATTGGAGCACAAGTTGTTAATTCTTTGCAGTTGGCCCAAATAACTTACCTGTTTGGTACCACTAGTTCCCCATAGAAACCACTCTGCTAAGCCATGGTTGTTCTGCCTACACAACTCATATTGCACTTGCATTTCCTTTACTATAGGGGAGGAAACTCCTTGTATGTTGTTTAGATGCTTTGTAAAACTTATAATTTGAGCCTGCAAAGTAGTAACAGAGTCAATGGGTATCTTACCTTTTTGATCTTTCTGCCTCTTTCTGCTCCTCTCGCTAGACCATATGTAGCTGTTGCTCGCCAACTCCTCCAAAAGATCATGAGCTGCTTCCACAGTCTTCCTCATTAATGAACCTCCAGCTACTACATCTATTGTTCCTCTCGTGCTTGGATTAACGCCATTATGAAATGTCTAAAGCATGAACTCCCTCAAAAGGTTATGATGGGGACTACTTCTCTGCAACTTTTTAAATCTCTTTCAAGCTTCATAGAGAGATTCTCCATCGTTTTGTTGGAAATTCATGATTTCCTTGATAATCCTCGTAGTCTTCATTAGCGGGAAATACTTTGCGAGAAAAGCTTGAGCAAGCTGCTCTGAAGTAGTAATCTGTCCTTATTTTAGCGAGATGTACCATGCCTTCGCTAGATCTTTCAACGTCAAAGAAAACAACCTCAACTTTACCACATCGTCGAACATTTTGTTGAATCAGAAAGTGTCACAGATGTCCAAACATTGGCAATGTGGGTGTTCGAATCCTTATTGGATAGCCCATAGAACTGTACACCAATTTGTAAAATATTGAGGAGTGCCAGCTTTATCTCATAATTGTTCACTTAAACCACAGGTCTCACTACTCCTTAAGGACTAAATCCTGGCCTCATGAAATCCATAAATGTCCTTTTTAGTTTTTCTTGTTCTCTTTCTTCAGCCATATCTTGTTGTGAAAAATTTAGATGCTTTTCCCTTCTTAATTCTCTCTCGTGCCTCTTGATGTCGAGAAATTCGTCTTTACTAACGTCTTTCATTCTTCTCATGCTCTTTGTGTTCATAATGAGCAAGTACATAAGGAAAAGTATTAAAAAATTCTTAAATCAATATAATCTAAATTAAACAAGATGCTAAACAATCAATCCACAGCAACGAGGCCAAAAACTTGTTGATTGGAAAACAACTCCTAGTTTTATGTTCAAAAACCATAAGTGTAGGGGTCGTGACTTATAGTTGGAAAGTAGATATCGATCTCATAGGGATTGATTCCGAGACACCACATAATTTAGATCAAACTTTGTTTAAGAAATGAAATTGTGTAACACAAATAATCTGAAAAATTAAACTAAAATTGAAAGAATAATAATGAACAATAAACAATACCAAAGTGCAGAAAATTAGAACTCAAGAATCTAAAGACTAGAGATTATTTTTTCTCTATTTTGTCTCCCTCCTATTTTATTAATTGAATTGTGTGTCACCTAAGATTTTTGAATGTATTAATTACCCTTTCTTAAGGTATAATTAATTGTCCCTAATCAAATTAAATGAAATTAATTGAACAATCTCTCAACCTACCCAATCACTCTCACTAGTTATTAAACTATCCTATAGGTTATCAATTGAATTATCCGAGATCTCTCTTCTAACTAATCAATTAACGTGATGATTGTAAGTCTATAGGTTGTCAACTCTTGCTGTACAATCCTACATAAATAATCTTACTCACTCTCTCAATTTATTGTAATTTAGAAATAAAATCAACAACCATCAAATACACTTTCATTCAATTCAATAAAATAGGAGTTTAACAAAAATAGTTCAAAAGCAATTCTTAAAACTAAATCAGCCAATCATGGTCTCCATAGCATCATCAACGCACAAATAATTCATCTTAGAAAGATTAGAAGAAAGAAAACATAGAAAATTGCATAAAGGAAACTTCTTCTCTTCTTTGCCAAAATCTGGAACTTTTAATGTTGATGTGCTATTTTCCCTAATCTTGATGATAATCTTTGAATCTTCACCTTCCTCAAGGCTCAAAATTTGTATTCTTCACTCAAGGAGGCTCTTTCTACATAAGGGTTTTTTTTCCTTCACCATGGAGGTTTAATTCTCTTTTAATAGTTTAAAAATCCTAAGTGTAATGAAGTCTCGCAAAATATCTCGAATTATAATTCCCACGATTATGGGAATTGGTATGATTCCCACAATAGTGGGAATTTGTAACAAAGAGTCTCCTCTTCTATTATCCTCTTTAATCTCTAACTCAATCTCCAAGTTACTCAATGTTCCTTCCTACATCAAAAAAATCAATTTTTACCATACGTTAACATCAAACATAAAAGAACAACAATGGAAATCAAACTAAATCAAAACATACAAAATGAATCCTAAACTACAACAATAATCAACAATTATGCAAGAAACATATGCTAATTACTTAGAAAAACATAGACTAACGTACAACTATCAGTGGCTACATCGATCATAACTACCTTTGTTTGATCATGCATTCATGTAGTGGAATGCATCAAATCTCGTATATCAATTAGTCATTTATGTTCTTTTACACATTCACATTCGCTTTCTCATATCATCAGATATAAGTCTGACATTCAACAAATATTTTGAGTGTCACTTATTTATCGCTCATTCACATTGAATGAAACAGTTACAATACATTCATATTTATCAAGATCTTTGGACTATTAATGTCCGAAAATATCACAACTACATTCAAATCAATAATAAATTAATACAGAAATTTAAAATAAAACAACCGATTAATGTAAGACCATCTAGGTCAACTCATAGTATGCTCCGGTTTAACATTTGCTTCTATGATCTGAAAATGTCTGGATGCCGACATTCAATCCTGTGATCAAATTCATGCAACATATAGATTGTACACACATTACTAATTGCACAATCACATAAACATTCTATCGTACACACACACACACACACACACACACACACGTACATATATATGTGTATAATGTATAATGCATGCTCAATTTGACTATTCTGGGTAGGTTTCCTTAATCACATCTCTTGATCATTCAAACATCATGATTTATATGTGTCTATTCTTAGGTTACACCACAAGAACACTTGGTTATTCTAATATCATAAATCAATCATTCTTCATTTCTTTTCTAGCATTATATGATCACATAATATTTAATTCTCATTCACCTTTACTTAATACATATTACTCATCTCCTTTGAATCATAACTACAATCATATGAACACCCTCATTCCCATTATACTTATACTTTCCCAAACTTTGGGTACTTTGATACCAAAAATTCATTCACTATGTTATATCCTCATTTATCATTAAAAACATTTCACACATTTAATCAATTAATCCCTCATCAATTAGATTCATTTCAAGTCTCATTCAAGCCTAAAAGCACCATAGGAAAGTACCAACCATTTATTGTTTCAATCATCACTTAAAATAAGCATAATTCACTCAACAGCCATTCCCAGGATTGTGGGTTATGATAACAAAACATTTCAGCCCCTTTTTTGCATTCCCACGATCATGGGTTATCATATTTAAAAGTTTTCAGCTTTTTAACTTTGTTTTCAAGCAGGTTTTTGGGTCAGTTTTATATGACCATTATGACATAGAAAATGAGGTATTTAGACAATACCTTCTTCTAAACAAATGTTCTTATATATCTTTAAGTTTCTAACGACATATAGTTAATACAGTATGGTTCAGTATTCTGCGAGTTATACCCAGAATACTAAAGTCTATTCTCAAACGGTGACAGTACCCAATACTCAACTTCAAGCCAAATTTCAAAACCCTAGGGGACAGAATTCATATTCAATTCCTTCATGAAAATTGCAGCTATATGTTTCTAGTTTAATCTAAATTAAAAATTCATTTGGATATCTACAGATTAAGATATGGCTAAAATATGAATGCCTGTTCAGTGAAAACACTCCATCTAATAATTCCAGCACACTTCATCATCATTTTCATCCTAGTTCATCTCTTTTCAAGAATATCACATAAACATCCTTCTTAAGTAAAGTTTTCACTTTCATTATATGAAAATATGACTTAAGTCTACTTATTTTCTCCTGCACATTAAAACATATCCTTCATTACCATTTTATGATCATGCTGGCTCTAACCCATCATTAATATGTTCCATTTAACAAACCAAGAAGAACAATAACATACTACTTACTTGTTTTGGATCCAAAGTTGAAGATCACGTAACCCTAACTCTTAAACATCACATGATCATCATCATTTACGAAGGAGAGGTTAGGTTTTTCTTGTGACAAGATGAAGGAGATAACATGTTCTTGAAGAAACAAAGTGAAGGAGTTGAACAAGATCAATATAATGAAGGTTAGTGAGAAAATTTCGTGAGGTGGAGAAGAAAAATGAAAAAAAATGAAGAGAAGAAAAGAGAACATATAATGAAAATGAGAGTGAAAGACCATAAAAATGATTTAAAAAGATCATAAAGATGATTCTTTAAGATGTTATCATTATGGGCTAAAAACATGTAGGAAAAAATTCTTGGTGAGTGTCAGGACACATTTCATGACACTCACCTCTTAATATCCAAAATAAATGTTAATGCCTTATTATTCATGCTACTACATATCTCTTAGTAATCAATCCATTTGTTTTCCAATTTTCAATGACACTTGTCATTAACTCCTAATGCCACTTTTTAGTAATTTCTACTACCATTTGACACTAAATTCTACTACCATTTATCACTTGTCTTGCCACTTGGCATTTTTCTAGCCTAAAAATATTCATAATTATCATAAATTTCCCATATTTCACCAAAAATTCTAGATCACTATTTATAGTTACCAAAATAATTTTCATGACATGTCATTCACTATTCACATCTTAATTACATCAAAATCATTTATATCCTGGAATATGCCAGATGAGTGCATGACCAGTCATTGTAATGTGTGCAAATATTAATAATCACGTTTGTGTATGGTTATACTAGTGATATGCATGTAACTGCAATGCACCTCACATATTTTCTATATTATTTCTCATATATCTTGGTTTAGGATCCTTTGTCCTAACTTTTAGTATGGAAACAGGATGTTACAACTTAGACGCATATTTTGCTTGCTAATAAGTTAGAATGACTTGAAGGACTATATTTATAGTTAAATTTGTTTCGTTAGGTTGAAGCCATTGTCTCATTATTACATATGCATGTTTTGTGTTTTCTTGATTTGTTTGATTGTTTTTGTTTGCTTGGGGACAAGAAAACGTTTAAGTGTGGGGATATTAATAAGTGTAAATTGTATCATATTTTAAGGCATAGTTTGATATGTGTTTAGCTATTAATTCAATCATTTAATATATGTTTAGGTTAGAATTGTGTTAGTTTGATAATTATTTGTGTTTTAAGTGTTTTATGGGTTAGTACAATTATTTTAGCCTAAATATTATGTTTTTGAGGTACCTTGATGTGTTTGTTAGTGTTTCAGGGTCAACATTAAAGAACGGAAAGTTTTGGAGACATTCGGGCCAAAGCAAGGGCCCACGATCGTGATACAATAGGCCACGTTTGTGATAGAAGCACCAGAGTTGGCCTACGATCGTGACCTACATTCTATGATCATGGCAGAAGGTTTAGAAGTAGGCCACGATTGCAACCTGCATCGGGTAGATGCATAGCCACTTCTGAACTTCACGTTTCGGGGGATTTTTTGGACCTTTCAGACTCTAAAAAAATCCTAGTTCAACCCTAAACACAAAAGAACATAAATAGAACAAGGAGAATAGAAAGAAAGGGCTTTTGCATCAACCTCGATTGAGAAACCCTAGAGAGAGTTCATCAAGAGATTAAGAAATAGAAGAAAGAAGAGAGACGTGGAGAAGAAGCTTACACGAAGAACTTCCTGGCATCAGAAATTTCTTGATGTTGCTGCCTCTGTCATCCATTCCAATCTTATTTTTGGTTTTATTTTCAATTTTATTAATGTATAAAATTGGGATAACTGTTAATGATAAGATTTTGTGAATGTTGAGGACGTATATACTCACCTTCGGGTTGTTTTATCTTTGATTTAATGAAATTTGATTGTTTTTGTTTTACTGGATTATTTGTGATTTAATTTCTATAGTTGCATAATTTGATGATAAACTTAGAGGGTGAATCGAGTGAAAAATTATTAAATTAGGCTAACGTTGATGGTAAAACCTATCTACTTATTTTACGCTCAAAAACCACAAGTGAACGGGTCGTGACTTGTAGTAAAAAGAGCAGATATTGATCCCACAGGGAAGGATGCTTAGACACCGCTTAATTTAGACATAACTCGGTTTAAGAAACTAAATTGTGAAATGCATATAATCTAGAAAACTAAATTAAAATTAAAAGAGGCTAACGTAAAAGATGGACAATACCGTAATTGCGGAAAATCTAAATTTAAGAATCTAAATGCTATAGATTACTTTTTCTTATTTTATTTCCCTCCCATTTTATTAATTGAATTGTGTCTCACCCTAGATTTTCGAATGTACTAATTGCCCTCTCTAAAGGTGTAACTATTTGTCCTTAATCGAATTAACAGAAATCGATTGAAGGATCTCTCAACCTACCCAATGACTCAACCGATTCTACTAGTTATTAAACTATCCTATGGGTGATCAATTGACTATTTGAGATCTCTCTTCTAATTATTCGATTGACATAATTATTGCTAGTCTATAGGTGGCCAACTCTCGTTGTACAATTCTACACAAATCTCATCTCACTCACTCTCTCGATTTGTTGCAAGATGACAAATAAGAACAACAATCATCAAAGACACTTCATTCA
>JANIIA010000009.1:60394457-60412854 GCA_027478495.1 Erythroxylum alaternifolium | reverse complement strand
TCATGATTTATACCTAATCGCAACAAAAATAAAATTAATCCCCAACATATAGTAAGAAGAAAAATCGGGGTCCAACAGACACTAAAAAACATAAAGTGTTGAGGGATAAACCCTAGGGTTGCTGAAAACACAAATGGTATTTAAAGAATAAGACAAGGGAGAAGAGAAGGCTTTTTGTATCAACCACTTTTCATAGAAATCCTTTAGAGAATTGTCAAGAGATACAGAAAGAGAATAAGGAAGAGAAGTCGACTCGATGTACTTTTCAGATTAAGAGTTTCCCGACGTCACTGCCTTCTATCGTCCAATCAAATTCATATTCCTATTATTTTCAATTTTATTAATGTATAGAATAGGAATAATAGTTGATGATAGGATTTTTGGATGTTGATGTTATTTCTAAACTCACCTTTGGGGTTTTATCTTTGATTTAATGACATTTGATTATTTGTGTTTTACTAGATTTAATGACATTTAATTTATGCAATTGTATAATTCGGTAATAAACTGAGAGGGTGAATTAAGTGAAAATTTATTAAGTTGGGCTAATGAGAGTTAGGCGATTTAATAGAATGAGAATTAAATCAAATTGGTAATTTGTACGAAGAGAGATCTTGCCATAGTTTTCAATAGTTTATTAGACAACTTCAGATCTAATTAGGTTTTGGATAGGTTGTTAATTAAGAAATTGCAACTTTTATAATTTGATTAGGGTTTATAAATTAGGGTTAATGGTTATAACTCGAGCGAGTAATCAACCATGGGATCGTCTAGAACCAATAAATCAGTAATTCATAATCGACTAGGTTAGCGTTAAAGATTAGTAAAATTTCATTTCTCTTAATTGGTACTTCCTTTGGTTGATTCTTGAGTGTGCATTGCAATTGCTAATTTATTAATATTTTTGGGATTGATTCTTGAATTGATTTGCTTGATTGAATTGCATTCTTGTTTTAGTTTAGTTACATTTGAATTTTTGCGATTTGCTTTGGCCTTAAATTTTTATGTTTTAACTCCTTATGCAAATGACATCCTTTTCCATAAACAAGCCTATATGGTGTAGTGCTAATAAGTGTCTTATATACCATTCTATAGGCCCATAGAGCATTTTCTAACTTAACTGACCTTTCCTTCATATAGTAATTTACATTCTTTTCAAGAATTCATTTTAAATCCCTATTACCTATTTAAACTTAGCCACTCGTTTGATGGTGATATGAGGTTGCAATTTTATATGTGATTCGATACTTTTTTAAGTATCTTTTCAAATTATATATTGCAAAAATGTGTTCCTTTATCACTAATAATTGGTCTAGTTGTGAAAAAGAGTAAACATAATTTTTTCAAGAATTTTACTACAACCCTAGCATCATTTATAAGTAAAGCTTAAGCTTTAACCGATTTAGACACATAATCAACAACAACAAGGATGTATTTATTACATAAAAAACTGGAAAAGACCTATAAAATAAATACCTGAAATATCAAATACTTTACACACAAGAATGAAATCTTATGGAATCTCATAATGACAAGAAATATTACTTCATTTATTGCAACTATCACACATAGTTATATATCTTTGGGCATCCTAAAAAGTTAAGGGCTAATGAAAACTTAACAACCTTTTGAACCATCTTATTTGCGCTATTGTACCCTCTAGTTGGTGAAGCATGATAATGCCTTAGAATCTTCCACTCTTTGGAATGAGGTATACATCTTCTCATAATTTGGTTTACACAAATATGGAACAAATACGGCTCCCTTAAAAATAGTCCTTCAAACATTAAAAAATTTCTTCTTTTGCTAATGAGAAGGATCCTTTAGTAAGATCTTAGTCGTTAAGTAATTTAGAACATCTATAAAAAAGGGATTTTAGGATCACTTATATCCTCCAAATTGTATAAGCACTTTTCTAAAATTTAATCATCTATATCCTCATTATTCAACACCCCTAAATTTGGATTTTTTAGGCAAGATAGATGCTCTATTACCAAGTTTTCAACTCCCTTCTTATCCTTAATCTCTAGATAAAATTCTTGCAATAATAAAATCCATTTAATCAATTTAGGTTTAGATTCTGGTTTATTTAGCAAGTATATTAATATGGAGTGGTTAGTATAAACATCAAATTTGGACAAGATTATGTAAAATCTAAATTTATCAAATGCAAAAACCATTGCTATTAATTCTTCCTCTATGGTAGTATAATTCTCCCGATGGTCTATCAAAGTCATGGTAGTGTAGTAAATTAAATGAAAATGCTTATCCTTTTTTTGCCCAAGTACTATGCCTACTGTAAAGTAACTTACATCACATGTTAGTTCAAAATGAAAATTTCAATTTGGCATAATCGAGGCATTAGTTAACTTTTCCTGAAGAAGGTTAAAAGCATCTAAGCATTCTTAACTGAAGTTAAATGGTGCATCATGTCCTAATAATTTGGTTAAAGGCTTTGCAATTTTAGAGAATTCTTTAATGAATATTTTATAAAAGCCTGTGTGTGATAAAAAGCTTCTAAGAACTTTAACTGAAGTAGGAATGGCAGTTTCTTCATAATTTCTATTTTGGCTTAATCTACTTTAATACCACTTTTTGAAATTTTATGGCCTAAAACTAAGCCCTCTTGTTCTATAAAAGCCCACTTTTCCTAATTCAATACTAGATTAGTTTCCTCACATCTCTGAAGCACTCTTTCCAAATAATATAGGTTTAAATTAAAAGAATCACCAAAAATAGATAAATCACCTCTAAATACCTTGATGAAGTCCTCAACTAATTCATCAAAAATAACCACCATGCACCTCTGAAATGTAGCAAACATATTGCACAACCTAAAAGGCATCCTTTTATAATTAAATGTACCATAGGGACATGTGAATGCTTTTTCTTTTGATCTTCCAGAGAAATAGGAATTTAGAAGTAGCCTAAAAGTCCATCCAAAAAGCAATAACATATATGTCTGGTTAATTGTTTTAAACATTTGGTCCACGAAAGGCAAAGGAAAGTGATATTTTTGGGTAGCATTATTTAGCTTCATATAATTGATGCAAATTTTCCACCCCAGTGATGGTTCTCATGGGAATCAATTCATTTTTCTTACTAGGTACTACTATAATTCCTCCTTTCTTTGGAACAACCTGTATAGGACTTACTTAAGAACTGTCAAAAATGGGGTAACCACTTCGACATTTAAAAGTTTAATTACCTCTGGTTTTAATACTTCCTTCATCTTAGGATTCAACCTCCTTTAGGGCTACACAGCTAGCTTGAAATTATCATCTATAATAATCTTATGAGTGCAAAAGGAGGGGATAATTCCTTTAATGTCATAAATATTCTAAGCAATGGCCCTCTTATACTCCTTAAACATATTTAAAAACTTCTCTTTTTGATATGCCTTTAAATTTGAAGCAATAATCACTGGAAGCTTTGAAATATTCTCTAAAAATGCATATTCGAAATAATTATGTAACTTCTTCAACTCCAAATCTAGTGGTTCTTTAATGGAGAAAACCCCTTCTTGCTTTTATCATTATCTTCAAACTCCTTCCTCATTATATATTCATTAGCTTCTAAGTACGCTACTTACTTATTATTTATAGGGCTACCCTCATCCTCTTCACTTTGAATAAGGCACAACTCCAATGGATCTTTAGAAATGAAATCCTACATGACATCTAAAACTGCATCATTATTGGTATCAATAAGATAGCAAGTATCATCCTATTTAAAGGAATGTTAGATATTTTAAACTTACCTTTTGTTCCTTAACCTTAAGACTATCAGTAACATCAATAATAGATCTAGCAGTTCGACCTAGAATCAAAGGTACCTCTATATCCTTATCCATATCTAAAATAACAAAATTAACTTAAAAAATAAATTTATTAACTTTAGTAATAACATCCTCAATAAGGATATATTTATGTGATATATTTGCTAACTGAATGCTCATCCTAGTGGATTTTAATTAACCTAATCTAAGATTTTTAAATAAATTATAGGGAATTAAGTTCATATTAGCCCCCATGTCAGCCAAATAAGTAAGTGATAGTAAAAATCATAGGTCTTTAAGCTTCTCGAACAGCTTGTTTTATAAAATAGTCAAGCATTCCTCACTTAATGTTACTGTAGCCAGCTTCTTTAACTTCCTCTTGTTAGATAACAATTGATTCAATAACTTAGATACTTTGGCCTTTGCGAAAGAGACTAACAAAAGATAAGTTAATATGGAATTATCTAAAAATTTCAAAAAATTTACCTAACAACTTTTCTATACTATCTTTCTTTAACTTAACAGGATATGGGAATGAGGATTGGAATTGTTTGACTTTTGGAGAATTCTCTTCACTCTTAGCATTTTCTTGACTCTTATCACTTTCCTCCTCAATCTAGGTCTTATTTTTATCTTGCAATTCCTTTTTGTCCTACAAGTGATTGCCTTTGCATATTCTTTATGATTTATTTCCATATTACTAGACAAACTCCCTTGTTATCTTTTAGAACTAGTTTTGCAAACTGTCCAGTCTAGTTCTCTAAGTTACAGATAGAAGACTTTTGATTCCATAATGAATTTTCAATAGTTTTAAATCTCACATATGAAGTATAGAGAAATTTAGTCATGAGATCTTACAAGTTTGGCTTCTTTCCTAAGGTGGGTGCTGCTAAAATCATGGTAAAAGGTTGTTGCTTTACTGTCTTTGATTCCCCTAAGAGAAATTTGAGTGATTCCTTTATATGTGATTATATGTGTTATTATAAGGATTATTTTGAGGTCTAGGAGCATTCTAATGTAGTCGATACTCTTAAACTTTAACATATTCTTTGTTACTTAACATTCTTTACTTGTATGCCTAGCCCATACACATTACACTGCATCACTTAGATCAATTGGGAGTTTAATGTTAACCAATCAATCTTTTGCTAAAAGCTTTAACCTAGCATGCCAAAGTTGTAACTGCATCTACATCATAAACTCAATTGGTTTGTTAGGCTTTGCTCAAGAAGAGCACCACTGATAGTTGTTCACTTACATATCCTTAATGAGATTCTGATATGCTTGTAGTTTTTTATTGTTTAAAGTACCCCAAAATGTTGCATCAATCCTCTATCTAGTTATTTGATTAAGCTCATTATAGAAAGTCAAAATTGGTAACCATGGTGGTAAACTATGATATAGGCACTTCCTTAACATCTTCTTGAATCTCTCCCATATATCATATAAGGTCGTTGAATCAATCTAAGTATAAGAAGAGATGTCATTTCTCAATTTAGTAGTCTTGGCTAGTGGAAAATACTACAAAAGGAAGTTCTTTATCATTTGGTTTTATGTGGTGATAGATCCCTCAACATAGAATTCAACCACTGCTTAACTCAATTCCTCAAAGAGCTTTAAAATAATCTAAATCTAATCGCATCATTAATGGCACCGTTGATTTTAAAGATGTCACAAATATCCAAAAAATTGGCTATGTGTATATTTGGATCCTTATCTTGTAACACATCAAACTAGACAAACTGTTGCACCATCTGAATAATGTTCAGTTTAATCTCAAAGTTGTTGGTACTAATAGTCAACCTTGTAATGTTGGACTCCATCCTATTCAAGTTTGGCTTAGTATAGTCAAAAATTGTCCTTATTTGTTCTGTCATGATTTCCAATTCTTTGGTTTTAATTTAATGCTCCAATTCCTCTATTTGTTGATAGCACTACGTCTCCAAATCGGTTCCTTTAAAGATTTCTAATAGTTGTCCTCTTAATTTTTAGATCTTCTTCAATCAAATTAGAAGGATTTCCATTGGTCATAAACTAGCCCAATGGCCTGTAAAAGTAACAAAACACAGGAATCGAAATAATAACTAAATAAATTATAAACAATAAATGAAAAGAACTAAAAAGAAAAATAATGTTTAGATTAATAAAAATCAAGTTTTCCTAATAATAGGATCCTAATAAATTACGCCAAAACTTAATACACAAGATCTTACCTTATATATATACAAAGGCTAGTGCACTTGTTGAACTATTGTATAATGAAAACCAAAAAATAAATACACAAGATCCTACCCTGTAGATCTACAAAGGCAAGTGCACCTATTGAATTATAGTATAACGACAGTAAGTATCAAGTGTCGATCCCATAAGGACTATAAGTATTAGTAATTACCTCTTTCCTATTATCTAATCGAAAGAATAAGGTGATGATTTAATTAAAATGAAAAATTAAACTAAAGTTCAACACAACTAATAACCAAGAATGCAAATCATACTTAGGTAATGAATCCCCATAAGATTTCTTAAGTTGTTAACACTTTATTATAGGATTCAATTGAGATCATTTGGCGATGGAAATTCCTATTTTAGGTTAATATCTTTTTTAATATTATCAACTCCTAATCTTAGGTTGATTAATTGAAATCACTTTCTAGTTAAAACCTTTAATATTGCTTCATTCAATTTGTAAATTGAACTTTTAAGTTTGAACTAAATTTGGAAGTTTTATATTTTCCTATTTCTAGAATTACATGCAACTCCTTTTATTATGTTAAATATAAAAGATTTCGTAATCTGAGTTGCATGAAATCATACATTAATCAATATCCCAAAAATATCAATTCAATAATTAGTCCCAAGGTTTATCCCATTTAAATACTACAGCAATTTAGTGTCTTAGACCATGTCACTATTCGAACATTCTTTCAGTCACAAGGTTTCTCTCTTAAGTTGGGTTGTTGATTATCTCATCTACATATGGTCCATGTTCGGTACGAGTTGACATATGAGTGTGTGCCAGAACTTGTGTATTAAAAAATATAATTTTCTTTATGTTTTTGCTTGAAATGTCCTTAATCTCATGATAAATCTTATCCCAAGATCAAATATTATCCAATAAACTAAGTAAAATAAGATAACTTACATAAAAACCAAACAAAATACTAAAAAATATAAAATTTTCACATACATCATTTGCATACTTTGGAAATAATTTGTATCATATTTGATTATATTCCAATGGAATTGATCGTGAAGCAGGGGCTTTATATTTAAATTTGTTATTATTATTTTGTGTATTACTTATTTTATTGTTGGAATTTTAAGAGAAGAGTTGATAGAAGAATATGAAAATCTAAGTAGAATGTAAGCGTCCTAATAAGGTTATTTTATTGTTAAATTGTCTCTGGACGTTATACACTCAGAAAGACACTAATGCAATGTTTTACATACATAAAATCACAAACCTGAGTAGGGCATAGAAGTTTATTACAAAGCTTGACGAGCACTGGACATAGTTTTCATTTGGGAACTAACATATATCAGGTTTATGTTCATTGAAACACCCGACAAATCCACCCAGATCAGCTACTTATTTATTTATCATGTTCTATTACCCGCAAGGCTTCATGAATTCCTGCATTGGACATGAAAAGCAACATTTAATCCCAACTAGAAACAGAACTCTACAACAATGTAACAAGAGAGGCAGAGCCAACTATGATTTTAACTTGATGCAAATCATGTAGATAAATAAATAAATCGATAAAAACATGACAACTATCGTTTGATCCTCCAAAAGAAGAAAAGGACTTATTCAACTAACTTTTGACAAAACGTACACAGGCTAAAGTAGAAAAGGAAATGACATAGAACGAGAATTCATGCATACTTTACCGGACATATTGTAGATACCTTTAAAAATAGATGGACAATTCACATGCCAAATGGAGTTGAGGTCTTAATAATAAAGCGAACCTGTGCATACACATAGCAGATAGTTACAATCAAAAGAAGATTCGTGTATGTAAAGTACTTGTAGTCGAATTAAGAAAAATTACCTTGCCACCAATTTCCTCTGGAAGCACTATGGGAATTGCTCCCACTTGGATCGTCTTCACTCCCATCTTTCTTATACTAATTCAAGAAGAAAGTAAAATTAGTACAATAGTCCTGTATATTTGTCGCACCTGACTTTAAAAATTGAAACAATGGCAATGCTTACACTCACATACGATCCAGCTGTTTGGTTACTTGGGGGCCGGGAGTAGTTGTCTTGCCCACCATAGTAAAGTGATGAACTTAAAGGGCACGGTTGGATTCCCTCTTCCTCAAAGGCTGAACCCCTCTCTTTGTTCAGAATGTTATAGCCTGCTGCCTCTCCCTTCATAGCTGATTCCTCATGAAAAACAGAAAAATGTGAGGCAGTTTTCTCCAAGTTCCCTGAATCAAAACTGGAAAGCAGATATATTGGAAAGGTTTAGAAAAGGGGCACCATCATGCGGTGGGTGAAACTTTGGCCATGTTAAGGTCAAAAATCAATGTCCAAGGCATGGACTGTACCCAATAATAATTAATGCACATAAGTGTATGCAGGACATAATGAACTAGAAGACTGATTTCTTTTATTCATAACGTAATGACTGTTGCGAAGAGAATAGGAGAGGAAAAATATACAAAGTCAGAAACCTGGAACTTCTTGTTTACTCCAATTTCCAGATGACTGCTTTTCCCAAGATCCCCCCACATCAGAGTTTGAGGATTTCCTTCCTGAAACCTGTATAGGTTAACGTAAAAGCTCAGGTATTCTCCAAACACTGATGAACTTTTCAGCTCCAATACAACAACTGAGTAGTTTTATTTCAAAACTTTCTTGATATGTAACAATAAATTAAGAAGAAACACAGAATCTTCTCTAGGAAAAAAACTTCGATATTGAATTACTGCTACTGCAAATCTTTCCCTCTCAGCTCTCCTAATCTCGAATTGTTTATTAAGTAAAACTGACGAAACAACACGAAATACGATACAAAATCTGACCTTTAAACATCCAACACATATCCATAACAAGAAAACAAGGTGCATACTTAGCTTCACAAGATATGGCAGGAATAACATGTATATAACAACAAAAACAAAACAGCATACAAACGATCAACATGTGTTCATACTGCGGATGGACGTGGAAAGATGGAAGAAAAAATCCCAGGGGAAGACGATGGTGGTGACTCCTTGGTGCCAAAAAGATCAGCTGTGAATGAAGAAGTAACAGCTTGCTTTCTACCGTCCATTTTTTCTGTATCAACTTCTTTAAACAAAACTACCTTCCAAAACTAAGTAATGCTATGAACAACCTGAAAGACTTGTAATTGATGAATACAGAAAAGATTTGTAGAGAAAGAATAATTTACTGTTCAAGTGAAAATCCTAGTATGCGAAGAACATCCCAAGAAGCGTCACGTATATATACACATAAAATGGACAGGCTAGACGGTCACTGGTTGTGTTGTGCCGCCCACGTGCACTCATCACCCTGGAAAAGATTCAGTCTTTACCTCTTTTTTTTAACCAAAGATCTCTTTGGGGTTTCTTCTTTCACTGAAAAGATATGGGGGAATTTCCGCCCAACTTCTCCATTTCCTCGATTCGTTCACAATCTCACCCTGTTCATTTCCAATGGCCTCCACATTCATCTTTTTCCACGAAACTCAAGTGGATAAGTGCCACGTGGGGTCCTCATGGAATCCTAAGTGGACATGCCAGTAGGTGCCGTGTGTCATGTAATGGATAATTCTAGCCTTGCTTTATCTTGTAGAGTCGCGTGTCAGGTTTGGTGACGAAAATTTCCCAGCGATTCATTTATTCTTGTATTCACACTGAATAGTTTGAAACCATTGAATTTAGTAAATATGCTTTTAATAATATTAAATAACAGGATATAATTTTTTATTTTTCAGTTTGTTAAAAAATAAAAACTCATTCTTGAATTGTTTTAAACAAGGGGAACGAAATCACTCTACCGAACATATGTAAATCCAACAAATACACACAAGTTTGTGGTAGATTTGAAGGTTCACAAGAATATTAGGCCAGAGAGAATATCTGCTTTTGTGAGTCCCCAGCCAATCGCCCTTCCTAGTATTGAGATTCTTGGACACAATTTGAAGGCAGAGAAAGAAATTTGGAGAAATCTGTAATCTGTTTGATACCGCAAGTAGATAATAGGATAAGGTTGCTTTCCACTGACGACTGAACCCACCTTCCGCGAGTGTGTCCAAAATGCAAGTAGTTTGACTACATTCCCCCACATATGTCATAATGGATATTCGGCTTATAGTTGATACATGCCAACCATATCCAACGCCACTAAGTCATCACCCATGACACGTCAAAGTCTTTAATGTCTTCTTCCTTACTTCCATCTCTTTACATTTCTTTCTGGTGGGAAATAGCCCAATGCTCTACTAAAGCCTTCAGCATCATACATAGAACATTCTACTAAAGATATGCCTTTTCACTAATACAAGTTCAGATAAGCTTATTCTCAAATGATAAAGTTTCTAGCTAAACATGTTTGATTGCTTGTATCAGCACAAGAAAAAAGGAGGATTCCTAAAGACTGAAGAAACATAATTTAGAAGTATATGGAATGGTTCCTAATTATGAGGTCCAAACGTGATTTTTTGGTCGCTGCATGCATTGGCTTGCCTGTTCAAGGAATTGTGTAATTTTGGTCTTAGCATATCAGATACAGTGAAGGCACTACTACTGTCCTTTTCCAGGATCTAGTAAATTAAGTAATCTAAGAGCATATCAGATCACATAAACCTCTTCCTTTAAGTGTAACCTTTCAAACATGTGAGTTACTTGGCTTACTTATGCTCACAAGATGTTAAGCCCCCCTTTTTTTGGATCTGAGGAGTCTACTTATATAAGAGATCTTCATCATGGGCTTTGTGAGAGAATATACTCATGGGCTTTGACACCTCACTTCAACCCAAAATCTTAAGTTATTAGGTTTATAGGTCATTTCTACTGATATGTCCTTCACTAGTTTCACCTATTTTTAATATGAGATTCCTATTCATACTTGACATCCCATCACTTGTTAGATATTTGTGTCAAACATTTCAATCCACAAAGTTTTTTCTCTCCTTTTTATTTTTATTTTTTGTTTTGAAGTGTATAATAGTTGTATTCATTGGTTTCCTCAAACCACGTGACTTGTCCCTTAGCCATTTTTTCATATGCCACAGATACCACAATTAGAATAAAAACTAAGATGGTCCAAACCGTATATTAAAAACATCTTTCCCATCATCCTTATAATAGATTGCATAAAACCAATCATATTGTAGTTTATTCACTTTCATGGAAAGACATATAATCTATTTGATTGCTTTATTAGTGAAATAATCACTAATAGACCAATTCTAAAAAATCTCAAAGAAAGTATTTTGAAAATCTTTATTCTCAATATCATTAAGATCATTTTCTCACCATCATAAATGATAATGTGTTAATTAATCTTTTCAAATTTACCACACACGGTAACTATTTCAATCTTCAACAAGTTTAAGAAGATAAATTTAACTCTGAATGAAGGGGATTTTATTTAATATTATCATTTTTTATAGTGAGATATGCCCTGAATTCTCTTTAGAAAAATAACATCTATACTCTCATTAAAACATATTCAACCTTTTGTTTTTGGTTAACTTCTATGCATGAGCTTCAGTTGGGTTTTTCCCTTTTTTGGGGCTTGACCATATGCGAAAACTCCCAAGCGATTGCTTGAGCTACAATAAAGTGTTGGATGCGAAGCTAGCTTCTATATTAACCACCAATGCACTATCAGTGGTGATAGTTAACAATTGTTGTTTACATGTAAAGGATTTTCCAACTCTTGCACATTTAGTCGAGAAAGTAAGATCTAGAACTACTATTACTATTTATTGAACCTTAAGTAAGAGCTTGGAGAAGAATTTCGTATTAGAGCAAATTGTAGAGGCTATTCCAATTTCCAGTTAAATCCTGGAGTAATTGAGTTGTTACTCAATTTTCTAAGGATAAACTGTCCTTTTTTCAAAACTTTATGGTTAATAAGGTTATTTCCCCTTCGATGCATGTTCCTTAAGTGCTTCTTCTTTATTTGGGCATTTTATAAGGAAAGGCCTTGCTATCCCCAGGTTCAGTATTAGGCATTTGATAGATGGGGTAAATAAGGCCTTGAGAAGACGCTATTCACCAAGGAAGATGTGTTCATCTTCATATTCACTAAGGACATAGAGCTAATGGGAATACTATATAACAAAGGCCCTGTCTTATTAGGGGACAAGCAATGTTCTTGCAAAAACGAAGGCCAAGCTTAGAGTCCTTGATTGGACAATGGAAAGATCAAAATCTATAATGGAACCCTTAATTATTGGACAATGGAAAGATTGAGCTACATGGCTAGCTTATTAGCAAAACATTATGCCGTAATACTCAAACAACGAAAATGGATAGACTATGCTATGCAAGGATATATGTTAAAGTGAAAAGGGGAAAAAAGCTACCCAAAGCAATGTTCATAATGAAATTGGATGAAGTTGGGGAGATGATTAAAAATGAAATACTCCTTACTTACACTTGAAAACTAATGGTTTATAACATGGTTTAAAGACGCATAAGAAGATCCTACACAAATGGACTTTAACATGAGCTTATTGGTTTATAGGAGATTAATGAAACCCTTATTCAGGACCGGTCATGCCTACTATAAATAATAAGAGGGATCCTATAATAACTAAAAAGAATCTAATCAGAGAGATGGTTGGAAAGGCAAATGAAGAAAAAGACCTTATAAATCTTAACTATAAGGAATCACTCCTAACCAACTCACAATCAAAGATTGAAGTAGTAAGGATTACAAAAACCTATAGTAATGGAGTAAGGAATAAGGATGAGGAATCCTTAAGTAAAGACTCTTCAGGCCTACATAATTTACATTATGAGGAATTACTCCAAAATAGTTTGAAGACTAAGAATGTAGCCTCAAAGCTTTTAAAGGTTTTTAGATATCAGGAGCAGAATATGCAGAAAACTCCCCAATGGTGATTTTATAGAAGTTAGTTCCTCCTCCTCTAGAAGAAGGTTAGGAAGGAGGCAAAGTAGGTATAGGATTAGGGGTAAATAATCTTCAAGCTTAATGTTTATTTTTGTTCAAAATGTAAGAGGGTTAAAGCAAGTTATCAAGGATATTATCCTAAAGAAAAGCCTATAATTTTAGAAATTTTGGAAATAAAAAATAAAAGTTGTTAAATTGCTTGACATATTGAGTTTTTAGGTGCTTAATGATATATCGCTTTAAATCATGCTCATCACTATAATGGTAAGATTATGGTTTCTTACAATTTTGCTTAAATCGAGGTCTTCAATACAGTTTTTCTAATCAAATGATACATTTGACTAGTTATCTAGAATGTTCCTCTAAGCCATTTGACGTTTTAATTATTCATGTTGCTAACATCAGGTTTTAAAAGACGAAATTATGGGATAATATTGAAGTAATTCATAAAGAAATTAATAGATCTTGAATCATTATTGGAGATATGATTTTTTTGTATCATAATGAAGTTAGGGAGTCAAATTAAATCATGAAGGCATTGATATGGAGCTGAGACAGTTGGTAAACCAAATTAGGGTACTAGAATTAAACTTTATAGGGAATTTTTATTCTTGGAGCAACAAGTAGTAGGGGGACTAGTTCATTAGAAAGAATCTCAATAGATCTTTAGTAAATTGCAGTTGGTTGAAGAAATTTCTAGATTCTTATACTACCTAAATTCAGATAACTCTACTGTTGAGATCCTAAATCTTAGCTTTTATCCTTATTATAAAGCTCCCTTTTGGTTTTCCAATTTCCTATCTAAGATTGTTGGATTTGAAGAGGTGGTACGGGGTAGATGGAAAACTAGATTTGTTGGTTGTAAGGCTTTCCAACTAATGAGGAAGCTTCAGGTGGTTAGGAAAGGGATTAAAGCATTTTAGAGGAAGTTTTATCAAACACTAGATCCAATCTTTAGCAAATAAAAGAGTCCTTCAATAAAATCCAAGCTAAAAGTTACTCAAATCCTTTTAATTAGGAGTTGAGAATAGTAGAAGATAAACAATTGGGAGAGTATAATTCTCCTTTATAGGTGCAGATTTCAATGCTTAGGTAAAAAGTAAGGGTGAGTTAACTTAAGTGTAAGAATACTAATTTCTTTCACAATTTTATTCTGGCTCAAAGGAATAGGAATGAAATCTCCTTTCTAATTGATAAGGGTGTTATTATATATAAGGATAAGGACAAGATTGTTAGGTTGCAATAAACTTCTACAAGAGCGTGCTAAGAATAGGGTCAAACATTGTATCATAAATTAGGAACTTGAGCACGTTTTGCATGGAGTATATTAACTAGGAGAAGAAAGTTAAACTCACTAAATCATTTACTACTCAGGAGGTTTAAAAAAAATACTCTTCTTAGCTTGAATCCAAGCAAATCCTATAGGTTAGTTAGATTTAATGCTCACTTTTTTCAAATGGCATGGATACTATTAGAGAGTTAGTATTGGAAACAATCCAAAAGTTCTTCACAAGTAAGAAAATTGTTAGGGAATTAAATAAAACTTATATATGTTTGATTCCTAGGACAAAAAATCCTTGCTCTTTGAATGATTTGTTCCCCCATTTTATGCTATAAAACTATTTATAAAGTGATTTTTAAGAGCTACTAAATTGTAAGTGGCACCGAAAGTTTTAATCATTCCCTTCTAAAGGGCCTTCATCTTTAGTAGATCGATTGGGGATAATATTTTAAATAATTTAAGAAATCTCCAAAGATTATGATACCAAGGCCTCATCTAAAAACTACTTAACAAAAATAGAATTCTTCAAGGCTTATGACATTTTGGAATGGAATTTTATACTCAATTGTCTTAAGGTATTTAACTTTCCTTTATTGTTTGTGAATTAGATTAATGTTTGCATCTCCTCTACACCTTTTAGTGTTTTGGTTATTAGCACTCCTTTAGAAAGCTTCAATGGAGCAAATGGAGTTACATAATAGGACCTTTTATCTCCTTTTCTATTCATCTTGGCCATAGAAGTGCTCATAATGATAATTAAATTGAACATTATAGCTAATAGTAGGTTTGTCTTTCACTATATAAGCAAAGAAATGCAAATCAATCATTTAAGTTTTGTAAGATGATCTTACATTATTTTGTCGATTTGACCCTAACTCTCTTCAAATCTTGATGAACTCCTTGAATTTTTGTACTGCATTGTCTTGTTAGAACGTTAACACAGAGAAAAGCAAGATTTACAACTTTGCAGATTTGTTGAATTATGTTCAACTTAGTTCCATTTTTGGTTTGACAATCCATCTTGCTTCCTTTAAATATTTACGAGTGCTTATCTCCACTAGGAAGCTAACATTTGTGGAATGTATCACTTTATTGGAAGATATTAAATACAAAATCAATTCTTGGAAAAAAATAAGTTTTATCTAAAGTAGGTAGGCTTTAGTTAATCTTTTCAATTTTGAAGAACATCCATATCCACCAAAGTGCAAATATCTTTCTTCCCAAACAGCTAATCAAGGAAATTGAAAGATACATCAAGTACTTCTTAAGGTCTGGGAGAGCTAAGAATTCCAAATGTGTTAAAATCAAGTGGAAGGAACTTTGCTTGCCTAAATAAGAGGGCGGACTTGGGTAGTATCTATCCAGCTAATTCAATATGTTCTATTGGCTAAAAGGATATATAGGTTATTTAACGATAAAGAGACATTATGGTCTAAATGGATGGATGAATACTATCTCTTACAATCCATATTTTATTAACTAAAGGTTAGTAGAGATCACTCTTATAGTGTGATTTAAATTCATACAATAAGGGACTAGATTTTGCTATTCTTCATGTTCTAGTTTGATAACTTGTCCAATTTAGGCCCTTTTATATAGGATGGAGAGTTAACTTTGCTCACACTGAGAATTTCACCAAATGCTAAAGTAAGTATAATAAGAAATAATGGGATTTGGGATTGTATTTTTAAGGTATTAGCTTGTATTACAGACAAACCCCTACACAATCCGAATCCCCTAGATGATGATCAAGTTATATGGATAAGGGACTCTTCACACATTTTCACCAATCAATCTTGCTTTCAAATTATGAGGCCTCACTCACATAAAGTATTTTGATTTGATTAGATTTTGGATAAATCTATGATTCCTAAGGCTTCTTTTATTAGTTAATGCCTGATAGACTTAAACTGAAAGCCAAAGAGAGATGCTTTGGCAAACAGAACTCCTTATATCTTCTTTGTAAGTCTTCCTTAAAATCTACTACTAATTTTTTTTCAATATACTTACTCACAAGTTCTATGTTAAAGAGTTCAACAAGTGCTATAGACATATTATGGGGTATAAGATTGGATTAATATTCTTAAATGGGCATGTGGTGTAGTAAAAAAAATGAAACATGATGCTTGCTTATTTAGAACAACTTTTAATTATTGATTATATATGCTTTAGGATGAAAAAAACAACAGACTACTTAGGGATTCTTTTATAAATAAGCATGCATTGTCTGATATAGCTATCCATTGGATTAGGAAAATCATATTAGCTCACAAAGCTTATAAAGGAGTTAGTGATTAGATAAGGAGCAATAAGAGTTTGATGTTAAATTTCATTTTTATCTTAGTTAGCTTTAGCTATGTTGGGATTTGATGTTACAATCTATAGCAATTTCAGTCTCTTATTATGTATAAAAGATGATATGAATCTTTAGTTAATGAGTCAAGTCGATGACAATAAAGTAGTTTTTACATAGGAGGGAATCCAAGATCTTATATTTTATTGTCTAATCCCTTATTTCTTTCTTCATTTATTTTTTATTAATAATTCTTATATTTATGTTAGTTTTTTTCTCTTTCTCTTTTTAGTTTTTACAATGAGGATAATATAGAGTTCAAATGTAAGGAGGAATTATTCTAAAACACTCTTAAATGGAGAGTTTCTTTTATTTTGTTTCAAATGGATTAAATTGCTATACATATTTTGAGGATAAATCAGTTGAGTATGAAGGTTGAATGTATAGAATGAATAAATTAACTTGAGGTTAATTAAATTTGAAAATTTAGTGAAAATGGACATGAAAACTTGTTAGTAAATTAATTAACCATTTAGTCTTTTCAGCTAGCGTCGGGAAGGTTATCCCTCCATCTTCTCCATCAATCTCCAAGCATCAACCATGAATGCCTCTGTTATTGTTAAAAACTAGGAGAAAATGAAGAAGAATGCTATTTTTCATTCTGTCCAGCCTCCTATGGCCATCACATAACATTACATTTTATAGTTAAAACTAGGTTTAACATAGACAACTGGCCTTCTCACTACCCACTCACAATTGTGAGACATTATTACATAGGCGTGACAGTGGTCTCATACCCATACAGTTGGTATCGCAGTCGTGAGACTGCTTACTGCTGTGACATTTCACCAGCTTGGCTGTGAGCTCTTCAAAGCTTGGTTCTTCACTTTCGTGCTTTATTTTGTCTCTTCTTATTTTAATCTTCTTCTTTTTCTTGCTCCATGAAGACAATAGAGTATGCACATTGAGAAGATGGCTCAATGAGTATGCTTTCAAGTCATTTTAGCTTCTTTACTTCTAAAATGTACCTAAAATCAAATATGAGCTAAATTTAGTGTACTAAGCATTTTAAGGCATTAATCACTAAGTGTAATGGATAAAATGTATCAAGATTTAAGAATATATCAAGTTCCTCCACACTTAGCTTTTGAATGTCCTCTGGTAAATCATCAAAATCACAGTCACAAATTAAAATACTTACTCATTTTCCATATTTTCCAAGAATAGATACTTATAAGCAAAGAAGAATAACTTTTAAAAACCATAGCATGAACTCAACATTCAACGCTTCTACTCCTGATTAATCAACATTCATCACCCTTAGAAACTGAGTAATCTAGAGGTAGACTTGGACAAAATGTGTTTAAATAAGATTGATTCACGGTTGCACTCAAATACCATTTATGATCATAAGATTCCATAACTTTGCATATAATTTCATTTCTCCACCACTAAGAGTTACATGCAAATCATGAATCAAAGGACTTTTCTAAGGTTGTAATGTGGGCAAAGGTAAGGTGAGATGTATTTTAGGTAATGTAGCTAAAAGCCATCAAGCAAGTGAAGCAAAAGTAACACTCAATGAGATATCAAGCACACAAGCTAAGATTCATTCAGAACTGGCTACTATAAGCTATAATGAATACAATAATTATATTTGACAGCTCAAATTCAGCTCTCACACATAAAACACATAAAACATAACCAACCAGAAGGAATCACTCATACAATTGATGACAATATATTGAAAATTACACGGAGTGACCCTTCAAAGTCACATCTACCTCTTATGAATCATATTCAAATTACCCATTCAATACAACTTTAGGAGTAGACACTAATCATAAACATCTTTTGAAAACATATGCATTTCCTTCTAAATACTTTTATGTAAACATTTTTTCTATTTCTATTTTTGTTATTGTTATCTTATATATA